>PVJS01008369.1:41132-53408 GCA_004027185.1 Glis glis | reverse complement strand
AGTCTTTTAAGTTCCTTGTATATCCTAGATATTAGACCTCTGTCAGAGGGATAGCTTGCAAAGATCTTCTCCCATTCCATAGGCTTTCTCTTTAAGCTCTTGATGGTTTCCTTTGATGAGCAGAAGCTTTGTAGTTTAATGCTATCCCACTTATTAATTCTTGTTTTAATTTCCTGTGCTTTGGAGGTCTTGTTGAGAAAGTTTCTACCTGTGCCTATATGATGGAGTGTTGGACCTATGGCTTCTTCTAATCATTTCACGGTCTCTGGTCTAACTTCCTAGTCTTTGATCCATCTCGAGTTGAATCTTGTGCAGGGTGAGAGGTAAGGATTCAGCTCCATTTTTCTACAGGTAGATAACCAGTTTTCCCAGCACCATTTGTTGAAAAGACTGCCCTTTCTCCAATATATGTGTTTGGCACCTTTGTCGAAAATCAATTGGCTATAAGTTTGTGGACTTGTTTCTGTATCTTCTTTTCTGTTCCACTGGTCTATGTGTCTGTTTTTGTGCCAATACCATGCTGATTTCATTACTATAGCTCTGTAGTATAATTTGAAGTCAGGAATTGTGATGCCTCCTGCATGGTTTTTATTGCTGAGAATTTCTGCAATTTATTTTCAAATGGTTTGTCCAGAAGGAAGTGCACAAGTGTGTGTGTGTGTGTGTGTGTGTGTGTGTGTGTGTGTGTGTTGAGAGAGAAACTGGCAAAAATGTTAACAGTTACTGAATGTTTAAGTATTAGGTATAGGAATTTTCACTGTCCTCGTCTTTCAATATTTCTCTTGGTGATAATTTTTATAATAAAAAAAAACTAGAGAAGAAGCAAGTCATAGTGGCACATGCCTATAATCCCAGTACTTGGGAGATTGAGACAGGAGGATCACAGGTTCCAGGCCAGTGTGTGATAATTTAGCGAGATGCTGTTTCAAAATAAAAAATAAAAAGGGCTGGTGGTAGCCGGACCTGGTCGTGCACGCCTGTTATCCCAGTACTTTGGAGGCTGAGACAAGAGGATGGCAAGTTCAAAACCAGTCTCAGCAACTCAGTGAGGCTCACATCAACTTAGTGAAACTTTGTTTCCAAATAAAAAATAAAATATGGCTGGGGGTGTAGCTCAGAGGTGGATGCCTCTGGGTCAATCCCCAGCACCACACAAAAAAGGCAGTTGTTGGTGTAGCTCAGTGGTAGGACAATATCAATGAATAAAGGAGCTTTCTGTTATAAATATAATAGTTTCAACATTAAAATATTTGTTTCATTTTCATGTTTTATTTTAAACATAAAAAAATATTACCAAAAGTATATATGATATATTTGGTGTTCCTATTTTAAGAAATGAGAAGAATTTCCTATCAGTTTATTTTTATAAGAAAAAAGCAGTTCATAGAATAAACTTTACTATAGTGGATAGGAGAGAAAACTTGATATCATTATTTCCATTTTGTTTTGGTTTTTTGTGGTACTAAGTATTGAACTCAGGGTATTCTCGCTCCAAGCTACACCCCCAGCCCTATTTTATTTTTTATTTTGAAACAGGATCTCACTAAGTTACTGATGCTATCCTCGAACCTGTGATCCTCCTGTTTCAGCACCCAAAGTACTGGGATTACAGGGGTGCATCACCATGCCTAGATCAGTTACAATTTTTTTAATAAAAAATTTAGGACTTTTTAAACCGTAACAAATAATAAATCCCTTGGAATATATTACATACAAATTAGCCTATTTATTTAAATAAATATCATCCAGGATGCTCTCAAATTTACAACATATATAAAATATCATAGGATAAGTACCAACCATATGTCGGCAAGAGATAATCAAGTGTGTATAGGTCCTTCTTTAAGAAGGCCATTTTAATTTGCAGAAGAGCATTCAGATTTGTAGTGTATATGTTGTTGCATCTGGGGTGTAAATTTGGTTGTCATGTATTTATTAAGAATCTAGCCAGATGCAATGTTACACGCCTATAATTCTAGTACTTGGGAGGCTGAGTCAAGAGGATTGCAGGTTCAAGGCCAGCCTCGGGAACTTAGCAAGGCACTGTTTCAAAGTAAAAATAAAAAGGTCTGGTAGTGTAGCTTGGAGGTAGAATGCCCCTGAGTCAAATCCCCAGTACCAAAATAATTATAATTATAATAATCTATTGTAAGCAATTGTGTGCATAGGGCCTAAAGGAGCTCATTTTCTATTAGTAGAGATTGTTAGAACACTGTTTCCTGAAGACCAAACAATGTAGATGCCAACTGAATGTTATAAACTGGTTTAAAAAAAAAATGCCAGGCGTGGTGGCACATGCTTGTAATCCCAGTACTTGGGAGGCTGAGACTGGAGGATCCAGGTTCGCAGCCAGCCTCAGCTACTTAGTAAGGCCCTCCGCAACTTAGTGAGACCCTGTTTCAAAATAAAGAATAAAAAATTAGGGCTGGGGGTGGAGCTCAGAGGTAGAATTCCCCTGGGTTCAATCCCCAGGACCACAAAAAAAAAAAAATATCACTTCTCCTACAACAGTGGTCTAGGTCAGTCAGTCAATTTAATAATTTTGTAGAATTCCAGGCAATTTAGAAATCAGCAGAAAAAGAGCCCTAGAGAAGAGTTATGACCAAGGCCACATTTAGCACTAGATAGTCACAAAAACAGAAGAATGCAAAGCTCCTAAGTCATAATCAGTTGTTCTTTCCACTCACCACAAAGATAAAACACTTGGACTAAGCCTTGAAGAATAAGGAACTCCAGTGGGCAAAAGTGAAACAATTGCTCCAGGTAATTTAGTGGCTTAAGAAATCATAATACGTAGGTGAAAACTGCTATTGAGAATAATACACATATCTAATAACATAGGGTTACGGGGGGAAGCAGTGTGAGAGACGGTTTTTAAAAACCTAGGTTAGAACAAGGCATGTTGGCACATGCCTGTAATCCCAGTACTTGGGAGGCTGAGACAGGAGGATTACAGGGTCAAGACCAGCCTCAGCAATTTAGCAAGACTCTCAGCAACCTAGCAAGACCCGATTTCAAAAACAAAAAGTATAAAAAAGGGCTGGGGGTGTAGCTCAGAGGATAGAATGCTCATGGATTCCACCCCCAGTTACCCCCCCAACACACACACACCCTAGGTTAGAATCAGATACAATGCAGTACAAATGGCATGCTAAGGATTGTGCATTTTATTCAGTAGAAAACATGGAGCTATGCAGTCGCAGTGGCACACATCAAGAATCCCAGCAACTCAGAAGCCTAAGGCAGAAGGATCCCAAGTTTGAGGCCAATCTCAGCAACTTAATGAGACCCTGTCTCAAAACAAAAAAATGAAAAGGGTTGAGGATGTAGCTCAGTGGTAGAGCATCCCTAGGTTTAATCTCTAGGGGAGAATGAGGGAGGGAGGGGGAAAAAACAGGGAGTCATTAATGTGATACTTAAGATTTTGTTGAGTAACCAGTTCTAGTTGTTTCACTTCCAGATGCATTGTACTCATTACATATTTATAGACTACTTTTTAAAGGTCCATTTACAATCAAATTTCGGTTTCCGTCCCTCTGGGCATACATCAGATAAACATACTTTTTAAATGTATATGTCGGGAAACCATTTCCTCTAAATCCATCTATGTGGTATCTGGTAACCTCAGTGGATTTAAATTGCAGAGGACCCAGAAATAAGATAAAGTGTCCCTACCATATGACAATAACTGCCATAGAGCCTATTCAAGAAAGATACTAGGAGCTGCTCTTTTTCTGGTACCAACTATATTTGACTTAATTGTATTCTTAGAATTCAGTTATATGTTTTTCTTTAGCTGTGTTTGGGAGGCCTTATAGTTTTGTTCCAGGCTAAGAGGAAGAACAAACAGGAGTTCTAAACGGAAGACAGAAAATGGAAATGAAGTGCAGATGGAAGAGCCAGTTAAAGAAGTGAACCCACTAACAGTGATGAAAAACTTCATTGAGTAAAACTCACCACCAAAAAAACAAATAACCCAATCCAAAAAATGGGCAAGTGAATTAAATAGACACTTCACAAAAGAAGAAATACTAATGGCCAATAAATATATGAAAAAATGTTCAGCATCATTAGCAATCAGATATATGCAAATCAAAACTACGCTGAGATTTCACCTAACTCCAATTAGAATGGCAGTCACTAAAAACACAAATAATAAATGCTGGCAAGGATGTGGAGAAGTAGGAACTCTGATACATTGTTGGTGGGATTGCAAATTTAGTGCAACCACTTTGGAAGACAGTGTAGAGGGTCCTTAGAAAAATGGGAATGAACCTACCATATAACCCAACTATACCACTCCTGGGTATCTACCCAAAAGAACGGAAACCAGTCTACCATAGTAATGCATGCATATCTGTGTTTATAGCTACACAATTCGTAATTGCCAAACTATGGAACCAGCCAAGATGTCCATCAACAGATGAATGGATTACAAAATTATGGGATATATGCACAATGGAATTCTACTCAGCCATAAAGAAGAACAAAATTATGTCATTTGCAGGGAAATGGACGAAATTGGAGAACATTATGCTAAGCGAGATTAGTCAATCACAAAAAGTGAAAGGTCAGATGTTTTCCCTCATATGCGGAAACTAGGGAGAAATTGGAACATAGGAGGGACTCCAGACAAAAGAGGAAAAACCTTAGTGGAGTGAAGGAGGGGACCTAACAGGGAGATGGGAGGGGGGAGGAAGACTTAAAGAGGGAAACACCTCAGTGGACATGATGTACATACACAAACTTATAAAAGCCAATCAATGTGCTGAGCACGGGAAGGTGGAGAGGGAGAGGGAGTAGGGTGGGAACTGGGGGAGGGCTCAACAAGTGCTGTGTGCATGTTTGCCTCTATCACCCTGAACTTCATCAAGATGTAGGATTATAATGAACCAATTTTAAAAAAGTAGTTAAACATAGATGGCCATATAATCAAATTGAGGAATCCGAACAGGTTAGAGTTATTTATAGGAACAAAGAGATCCTAAAGGTAAGATATATTTACATTATAATATAATATGGTAGTAATTGTTCCTGGCAAGGTATCATCAGGTTAAATTATATCTTGAATTTGGAATGCAGAGGAGATATGGGGGATGTTTTGGAAGCCCTCCTATGCAAAACTTAACCCTTTAAATGCCAAGTTAAAATTTGTATGACCTAGAAAATCCACTTTTATAGAAAATCTCTTTTCTAATTAAATAAGGAGTAAGACATAATTGTATTTGTGTACATTATCAATCCTGTTATTTTAGCATGTTCTTAAACATACCAAATGCTAAGATGCTCAATTATATCTCATTCATTTCAGTAAAGCTTTTGGTGGGTATTTTGTAGGATAATTTTAGTGCTGCCCTATCTCTCCAGATCTCTATCCCCTAGATTCTCAACTTTTGCACTAAATAGAAAGATCATAGTTTTAAGCTCTATATCTACATATGCTACAGAGGGTACCTTCTGAGAAAAACAAAAGCAAATGTATCATGAAAATAACACCAGCTTTAACATCAAATAGCTATGCAGCTTTAAACAAGCCACCATAGCTCTTTATAGGGAGTTAGCAGATAGTTTCATGAGGTCCTTTTGAACTCACATGTTGAAAAGCCAGTACTGTGTCAGTTTTCATCAAAAAGGAACTCTTGGTTAGGTGTGGTTACTAGAAATAGACTGTTAGTAGGGAGACATTGGGGAATAGCCAAGAAGAAACAGGCAGAGTGTTAACATAATTACAACCCACACAAACCAGGATGGCAGGAATACAAGTTGAAGGTCAGCAAATGCAACAGTGAACCAGTTGCAATGAGCTCCATATCCATTTGTCACAATTATAGGGCCCTTATTTGCACTGATGATATCAAAATGAGAAAAATCTAACCCAGGAGTGGTGCAACAAATGGTTTAAGTAGCTTACCTTGGAGTAAGGTCTGGGAAGGACTTGAATTTGGGCAATGCTAGACATCATGGCATGCACCTATGGGTGCTGAGACAGGAGGATTACTAGAGTCTAGAAATTCAAGGCAAGCCTGGGCAATAAAGTGAGACCCTGGAGAGAGAGAGAGAGAGAGAAGAGAGAGGAGAAAGAGAGAATTTAGCCAATGGACAAAAAGAAGATCTAGAAGAATTAAATTTTACAGAACATACAAGATCAAAGACAACTTGTGTACTCTCGTATCATCTCTCTTATTGTGGTTGTAGCTAATGCAGATAAACCAGCTAAGAATCCACAGTATCATGCCATGACTGCATGAGAGTTGCTCCAGAGCCAAAGAATGAAAGAACAGCATGGCTTTAGTACTTGCCAGTCAGGCAGCTTCTTTTTTTCTTTCTTTTTTCTTTTTTCTTTTTTTTTTTTTTTTTTTTGTGGTACCAGGGATTGAACGCAGGGGCATTCTACCTCTGAGCTACACCCCCGGCCCTATTTTTTATACTTTATTTTGAAACCGGGTCTCACGAAGTTGCGGAGGGCTTCACTAAGTAGCTGAGGCTGGCTGCGAAACCGGATCCTCCGGTCTCCGCCTCCCAAGTACTAGGTTTACAAGCATGCGCCACCACACCCAGCTTCAGGCAGCTTCTTACTTTATTGCCATGTCTATCCCGTGCACCTCTACTTTACCATAGTCTAAATTAGGCTCTCCTAAGAATAACCGGTTTGTATACGACCTCAAGTGACTACATCTTGAGTTGTGCAATTCAGGTTTAACTGATAGAACTTAATTTTGGACCAAGAAAACCTTAGATGACTTAGTATCACTCTAGCTTTGACTCATAAAATTCTTTATGCTTTTGCTGAATCATAATCAAGAAAATGTTACAGTAAGATTTTTGTTTAGACAAAATTCGAGTTATAGCATCATAAGCTCGAGAGAAATGATCCAAAATATTGATTTGTAATGAGAGAAGTATTGTGGGCTGAAAACAGAAACTGGCAGAGAAAGAGCATGCTCAACCATATTATAGGATTGTAAATAGTGGTCATTATCAAGAACTTTAGGAACTGGAGATGTGGTGTTTATGTAAGATTCATTTAAACTTAAAAAACAATAATTAAAATTTTCTGATATATTAGTCTAACCTGTTTCATTTCTCTTGCTTTTGTCTATCCAGTTGCTACCAGCATAAAGCCCTAACCCTCATGAACTAAGAAGAGTTCTTTTGTATTCGCTGTGTGCATGAAATATTAAACTAGGCCTTTTGCTTTTGCTTATCAGAACTCCAATGTATCCAATGCTACAACTTCTAGGATCTCTATTAAGCTTCATAACCCTCAGTAACTCCTCTGTCAGGCCTAACAGAGCCCTGTCCTGTATACTATATATATATATAGTGTAGCATTGGACCAAAGATTAAAAGAATCTCAGTACATGTTTATTGCTTCTCTGTAGCTCTCTTCTTTCTAGCTTCTTATACCACAAGTTTCATCTCCTTTAAGCATCCTGAATGCCTTTTTTTTCCTGCCCAGTGAAGTAGCAACTTTTCCTTTGGATTCATCTTTTCTCTGTTACAGTTTATAAAATATACCCCAGCAGAAAACTGGTAATGTGTTTTTTCTCAATAATCACAGCCCTGTACTATTATCTAATTCCTGAAAACAGATAAAATGTATAATCAAGTAACTTCTTTTATAATAGTTTATGGTGAAAGGGTAAGTCTGTTATTGATTATTCTATCATGGAAGAAATCAGAAGTTCATTGGATTGATTTGTATCATGGTAGCTTCTTTTTTTTCCTTTTTTCCTTGAATAGATTAATTTTTTCCTTGAATTGATTAATATTTCTAGATGTTGTTAGTGATACATTTCCAGAAATGCCACATTGTATGTATTAAGATTCTAGATACTAGCTCATCTTATGCTATTCTATAAGTATGTATAGAACCAGCAATTTTTTTTATGGAGTTCCTATTTTGAACTCCATGTTATAGGAGAAGCTAGAGAGTAGTATGCAGATGTAATATAAGAATAGCATATAGACATTTTTAACTTCAAAGGCTTTGTATTTCCCTTCAGAAGACAAAACAGGCAATAATTACCACAGATGACAGGTGATAGGCAAAAAGAATTTATACGGGCTGGATAACATTTAATGACCCATATGCAATTTGAACTCTTTACATAAAATATCTGATTTATTCCTATCAACAGTAGTATAAAATAGTATTTTAGTTTTATCTTTAAGATTAGGTAGCTGGGAATTAAAGAAGTTAGATATTGATTATAGATGAGAGCCAGATACCAAATCCAGATCTGCTCAGTGTTTGAGTGAGTTCTTAACTGTTTGCACTTACAAATGAGAATCACCTTGGATCTTGATTGAACAGGTAAAGTTTTTGTTGTTGTTGTTGTTTGTGGTACTAGGGATGGAACCCAGAGACATTCTACCTCCAAGCTACACCCCCAGCCCTATTTTATCCTTTTATCTTGAAACAAAGTGTCACTAAGTTGCTGAAGGCCTCACTTATTTGCTGGGGCTGGCCTTGAACCTAGGATCCTCCTGTCTCAGCCTCCCAAGTACTGGGATTACAGGTATGTGCCACCACACCCTACTAGAGGTAAAGATTTTTAAGAGTGAAAGACAAAGGGGAATAAAATTACCTCAGGGAAAGATAATGAATAGAACCACCCTGGTTACATCAGGATATAACAAGAGAATATTTTAAATTATTTTAATTGAAGCATAGCAAGATAATTGTACATGAAAACAACATGAAAAGTTTTTCTAGCAGCAAAAGAAGATGAATATGCTAGAAGAGGAATTAAGATCAGGGAAACCCTCTAAGAGAGTTATTTATAGTAATCCCATACTAACCTAATAAAAACTAGATTCTCTGATGACATTGGAAATGGTGGAGAAAAGTAATATGAAAGATTGTTCAAGTGAAATTTATCATAACTTGATTATAAACTAAGCTAAGGGTTGGGGAAAGAGCAAGTTAAAGAACCTACCACATTTTTGCTTAGGGAAGAGTTTAAGTATAGGAAACGACTGAAAAGGAAGGAAGGTAAGGGAGGATGGTAAGACCTTGTTGACTTGGGGTTTCTTGCATGCCTGTCTAGCTGGAGTGCTCCACAGGTGTGCCTTTGTACAGAGTTTTGATGCAAGGATAAGAATGGAGAAATCTGAAATACAACTTTCATACGCTCCCTTTGTGCTTTCCCCCAGTTTCGTCCCAGACAATGATATTTTTCGTTCACTAGCTGAGTATTTATTAAAATAATATCATAAATTTGTTTCTACTTTACAGAAAGAAATTCTGGAACAACAGCAGCAAGAACGAAATGATACCCATTTCCATGGCATTTGTATGTTTTGCAGTGAGGAATTCCTCGGAAACAGGTTTGCCATTATCCAACTTTAAATGTTACGGTGTTCAGTCTGAAAACCCACTGAAGCATTCATCAGTACTGGTTCTATAAATTAAGCTCTATGGGTTGGCCCAGGACACTTTCATATATCAATAGTACTTTTTTCTTTTTTTAATATGCCTGACATCAAAGATGGAGCATGGTTGCTCTCAGCAGAGCTAGGGAGTAAGTTCTTAAAAATGCCAAAAGTAGATTTATGTTTAATCTATTAGAGCTTTTTAAATGGGCTGACAGGTGAGATTATATGTCACAAACTACTGTAGATGTGCCTCTCTATGCTAACTTGTTAACTCTAAATCTTTGACAGTTTTTGGTTTTTTACTTTTTTCCCCATGCTGGGGATCAAACCCAGGGCCTCATGCATGCTAGCCAAGCACTCTACCACTAAGCTGCATTCCCAGCCCATTTTTTTTCACTTTTGAATATTAAAAATGATAGACATAAAAAAGAAGTTAAAATTATTAATTCTACAATCAACCCTAGTTGATCCAAAACCAACTGGTGCACTACAGTTCAATTCTGGCACACTAATCACCGATAGTTAGCATCAGATTCTACAGGTTTTAGGGCAGACCCCCCCAACATGATTGCCCTTTTGTGTGTGTATGTGTATGTGTGCGTGTGTGCATGTGCGTGTGTGTGTGCGTGTGTGCGTGTGTGTGTGTGTGTGTGTGTGTGTGTGTGTGTGTGTTGCTGTGGATTGAACCCAGGGACAGTCTAACCTCCAAGCTATGCCCCCAGCCCTATTTTATTTTTTATTTGGAAACAGGTTCTCGCTAAGTTACTGAGAGCCTTGCTAAGTTGCTGAGATTGGCTTCGAATCTGTGATCTTCCTGTCTCTGCCTCCCAAGTACTGGGATTACAGGCGTGTACCACCATGCCTGGCAACAATTGCTCCCACTTTAGACAACAATCATAAGTTAAAGGGGTTCTCGGACTACTTGAACTTTTGACCAACTGGCTACAAAGTTAGAGGTCCCCAGTGATTCATAGAACTCAGGAAAGCACTGTGCGTATGACTACAGTTTTATTATAAAGGACACAGATCGGAGCAGCCAAATAAAGAGATGAATAAGACAAGGTCTGGGAGGGTCCTGAATGCTATTTCTGTGCTCTTCTCCCAAGGAATCAGGACCTTTCACTCTCCTAGCATCTCAGTGTATTCACCAACCAACAATCTCCACTGAACTTTGATGTCTAGTTTTTATTGGGACTTTATTATGTAGCTGTGATTGGTTAAATCATTGAACCAAAAATATAGCTTCTCTCCCCTCTCTAGAGATCAGGGTGGCTCAAAGTTCCAAACCTTAATCATATTTACTATACTATACTTTTTATCATTATTAGTGTATACTCTTCCTACTTATTAAAAAAATGTTCACTATAAAACGATGTGCGTGTTATGCCATTAGCAACCTCATGTCTCTTGTTTACCACATCTCTTGATTGCATCAAGAGGCCATACTCTATGATGTTTGCACAATGACAAAATTGCCTAATGACCCATTTCACAGAACGTATCACTGTCATTATTGTGTTGGCAGTACTGCAGCTCTACATTTGTTTTCTCCCATCAAAAGAACATAAAAAGAATAGAAAGACAAAGGAGATAGATGATGGACAAGGATAGAGGAGTGACTGCTTTCTTGTTACCCTACTCTTTCCCCTCCCCTACACACCTTGACTATGGAATATGCAATCTGTTTCTTTCAACCTATTTATGTCTTTGAATCTACAATGCCTCTCTTATAGACAGCATGTAGTTGAATCATGGGTTTTTTAAAAATCTGTTGTGCAAATCTGTGCCTTTGGATTGGAGTGCTTAATTTCTGTTTAATGTAATTACTAATAAGATGGGATTTTACTTCTACCATTTTGCTCTTTGCTTTCTATATGTTTGGGGTTGTTTTAGTCCTCTTCTCCCTCATTACTGTCTTTTCTTGTGTTGAATAAGTGTTTTCCAGAGTATGATTTTAATTCCCTGTTGTTTTTGTTTTTGTTTCTTTAACCGTATTTTTAGCTACTTTCTTAGTGATTTCCCTGGAGATTACAATTAGCATTTTAACTTAAAACAACCTAGTTCAGATTAATACCAATTTAATTTCAGAAATACACAAAAACTTTGTTCCAGTGTTTGTTCCCTCTTCACTCCTTTGTGCTATTGTGGTTATATAAGTTGCAACTTTATAAATTATATACTCATGAACATATTTTGTAAATATTACTTTATGCAGTTGTGTTTTATATCAGATATGAGAAGAATTATAAACAAAAATACATATATATTATCTTTTATACCTAGCCTTTGTGTTTACCTTTGCCAGTGTGCTTGATTTCTTCATTTAGATTTGAGTTACTGTCAGGTATTCCTTCCTTTTAGCCTAAAGGACTCCATTTAGCTTCTTATTAGGCAGACCTGCCTAATAAGAGGAATTCTTATAAGAGAATTCCTGCAAGGATTTCTTTCAGTTTCTGTTTATCTTGGAATGCCATAATTTCTCCTTCATTTTTTCTTCTTAATTTTTTGAGGAATAATTTTACTAGATAGCCTATTCCGGGTTGACAGCCTTTTTCTTTCAGCACTTTGAATATGTTATCCCACACCTTCTCATTTCTGTAGTTTCTAATGAGAGGTCAAATGTTAGTCTTGTTAAGGATTCCTTGTATATGATGAGTCAATTTTTTCTCTTTCAAGACTCACTCTTTGTCTTTGCCTGTTGACAGTTTATTTCATGGTATGGATCTCTTTTTTTTTTTTGTTTTGCTTTGTTTTGTTTGTTTTTGTAGAGCTGGAGATTGAACCCAGGGGCATTCTACCTCTGAGCTACACCCCCAAGCCAATTTGATTTATTTATTTATTTATTTATTTTGCAGTACTGGGGATTGAACCCAGGGGCATTCTACCTCTGAGCTA
>PVJS01008369.1:0-41032 GCA_004027185.1 Glis glis | reverse complement strand
CACCACACCCGGCTCCAATTTTATTTTTTTATTTGGAAACAAGGTTTCCCTAAATTGCTAAGGGCCTCACTAAGTTGCTGAGGCTAGCCTTGAACCTGCAATCCTCCTGTCTCAGCCTCCCGAGTACTGGGATTACAAGTGTGTGCCACCACGCCCGGCCAGTATGGATGTCTTTGATGTATTCTGTTAGAAGTTTGTCGGCTTCTTAGATGTTTAGGCTAATTTTTTTTTTGTATGTGTGTCAAATTTGGAAGGATTTCAGACATTATTTCTTCAGATGTTCTTTTTTGCCACTTTCCTATTATATGTATATTGACCAGTCTTTAAGTTCACTGATTCTTACTTCTGCCAGCACAAATCTTCTTTTTGAGTCCCTTAGTCAAATTTTAATTTCAGTTATTGTACTTACCAACTCCAGAATTTCTACTCTTTTGTATAATTTCTCCCCTTTTTTAATGCTGTTTGATATGATACCATTCCCATACTTGCCTTTGATTCTTTAGACATGGTTTCCTTTAGTTCTTTGAACATGTTCATATTAGCTGACTTAACGTTTTTGTCAAGGAAGTCCAACATCTGGACTTCCTCAGTAGTAATTTCTAGTCACTGTTTTTTCCCCCATCTGTATGAGCCATAGTTTTTTGTTTCTTTGCATGTGTTGTAAATTTTTGTTGAAAACTCAACATATAAATAATATAATATGGCAACTCTAAAAATCTGATTCCTCCCCTGCCTCACCAGAATTTTTGTAGCCATTTGTGTGTTTAGTAACTTTCCTAGACTAGTTCTTTAAATTATGTATTCTTGATCATGTGTGGCACTGAAGTCTCTACTCAGTTTAGTGTTCAGCTAATAATCAGATAATATGTTTTCTTAAGTGCCTTGAGCCAATATATCTTCTTCCTTTTGTCAAGGGGTTCTGTATGTGGGTTGGGGTACACCTTCAACCTTACATCAGTTGGCTACTTGGCCTTAGGCTCCACTTCATGGTTGTGTGGAACCTCAGAATTAACCGGAAGTGAGGGATGAGGGTCTTCACATATCTTTCCTAGGTGTGCACTCAGCTTTGCATGTGTGTGTGACATTCGAAATCCCCAGGAATGTCAGAACTTTTCAGAGTCCTCTGTAGGTATCTCACTCCTCAAATCTTTTTTTGGTGTTTTGACCAGACTATTGTTTGCACCAGTTGGTATTTTCCTTAGGCAACAGTGATGTTAAAAAATTGTCACAATTTTTGGCAAATACCCTGGGGGTGAGAATTTTCCCAGTCAGATCAAATAAAGACAAATCTTTGAACAGGGCTTTTCTTAATACCTGCCAGATAGGTTAAATAGTAATAATTCTTTAGGAATGCTCCATTCCTATTCTGCCCCCTCTGGTGGCCATATAGGTTGCTAGTTGTCAAAATTTGTGAAGCAAAAGAGAGGGGAATAGAATAGGGCAAATTAAACCCTCAAGACTTACCAGTCTTACCACAGTTGAGTTGTTTTTCTTAGATAACTGCCCATTAGATTGTAAGTCTCTGGTTAAGTTTCCAGAGTTCTAAAACAAGTTATTTTGACAAATTTTGCCAGTGTCCTAATTGCTTTTAAGTAGGAATAGATTTTCAGAGTCCTTACTCTGTCCATCATTGCAAAAGCGCTTCTTTCAAAGCTGTTCCTTTAACTTAATCCCATTTGCCTATATCACATTTTCAAGAAGACTGATAACATACAATGTGAGACCAGGAAAAAAGAGAGAATGGAAAGAAATGTATGTGGAAATCTTTCTTTCTAAAATGTAGAAGCAAGCTGGGCATGGTGGTGCATGCCTGTAATCCCAGTACTTGGGAGTCTGAGGCAGGAGGATCACAGGTTCGCAGCCAGCCTCAGCAACCTTCATGAGGCCCTCTGCAACTTAGTGAGACCGTTTCCAAATAAAATACAGCTGGGGTATAGCTCAGAGGTAGGATGCCTCTGGGTTGAATCCTCAGTACCACAAAAATTAAAAAATAAAATTAGAAGCAAAAAAATATTTGAGAAGAAAAAGTTCATAAAATATTTTCAGTAAAACTGAATTTAAACCCAGAATATATTAATTATGTATTCATAATTACTACATGCCTTTAAGAACCATTGTGAATGTGAAAAACTTTAATTATGAAAACTATAAGTTTCTATGAAACTTGTAATTTGAAGAAAAATTGTGTGATTAATGATAAAATTAAGTTTATAAAGAAGATAAGGAGTTGATATACTAGATAAAATTGTCATATTTTAATTTCCCAGAAATTAGACCTAAGTTGACTAGAAATATAAGTTAAACCTAAGTTGACTAGTAAAAGTAAAGAAATGAATTTGCCATATTAGGAAATCATCATGGCTGATCATAAATTAAAGTACATTAGTATCACAAATGAAACAGATCAAGTAAAGTATCATCTTTACTCCAAAGCCTCAAAGATTTTCCTGCCTTTACTAGCCAGCTGCTAGGACTAGAAGAATAGATACAGGTGGTCCCAGCCCGTTTTCGCCTTCATACCTCAGGCTGATAGGCTGAATCAACCCAATTTTGAATTAGCTAGCAAACTACTTAGGTACTTAAATTAGGGTTCTTCAGAGACACAGAACCAATAATTAAACATATATAAGATGATATTATGGGAACTGGCACACACAATTAGGAAGCTGAGAAGTCCCACAATGTTTTATCTGAAAACTGGAGACCCAAGAAAGACAGTGGTGAATTCAGTCTTAGTCTGAGGACCTGCCTGAGAACCCTGAGGACTGCTGGTGAAATCACAGGGTCCAAAGGCCAAGGACCCCCCCCCCCCCGGTTTTAGGGCAGGAGAAGATGGATGCCCAGCTCAACATCCAAGTCCTTACGATGTCGCATTTTGCCTGCCCATATTGGTGAGGGTCATCTTCTTTATTCAATCTGCTTATTCATGTACTAATCTTTTCTGGAAACACCTTCACAGACACATCCAGAAATAATACCCTATCAGTTATCTGGACATTTTTTTTAATCAGGCAAATTGACACATAAAATTAACCATGAGAATACTGGAGAAGACAGCCCCTTCTTGAGCCTGCTAGTGCTCTACCCTTTCATTGCACGGATATTGTTAGTCTTGGAACCCCTGGGAAGTCCTGGCTAAGACTGGGCCACTCTTAGAGGACCCCCGTAAAGCTAGAAGATACCAAAACCCACCAGATCCTAGCCTGGGGCCAAATGAAGACTACTAATCCCACCAAACCTCTTCCGAGCACTAGTGTTGCCCCTACTCATTCCTCTTCCAGGTCTTAGATGTCAGTCATAGAAACCTTTGGCAGACCCACTCAGTTTGGGCCCTTCATAGTAGAACTCACCTGGATCCAGAGAGCACTAGGAATAGGAGCAGTTGATCATATGGGCAGAGGAAACCTCCCAACACAG
Source organism: Glis glis (assembly GCA_004027185.1). Taxonomy (NCBI): domain Eukaryota; kingdom Metazoa; phylum Chordata; class Mammalia; order Rodentia; family Gliridae; genus Glis; species Glis glis. The sequence goes on along the minus strand of PVJS01008369.1, from coordinate 37,615 downwards.
GTGCCTGCTAACCCTCATCCCCTCACTTTCAGGATCTGGATGCCTGGCTAGTAGACCTGTAGCTGGGCATGGTAGCGCATGCTTGTAATCCCAGTACTTGGGAGGCTACAGGAGGATAGCAGGTTCAAGGCCAGCCTCAGCAACTTAGTGAGGTCTGCTGCAACTTAGTAAGACCCTGTTTCAAAATAAAAGAATAAAATCAGGCTGGGGGTGTAGCTCAGAGGTAGAATGCCCCCCCTGAGTTCCATCCCCAGTACCACAAAAAAAAAAAAAAAACAGCAGGCTTGTATTCCCATGCACAAATTCACAATGGGGCAGCAGAGCCTGGAATCATGGGGAACTTCCCGGTACACCTGCATCTCTTAAGCCAGCTGTTTATCTTTGGGATGTCAGACCTGAAAGCCCTAGGTAGGTCTTCAAGGAACACCTTAGAATCAAGAAGGCATGTGGCATGGCTCTGGAAACAGATCCTGAGAACAGTCAGTGCCACCCCAATCCTCTCCAGCTGGCTGGGGCTGAATACCTTCCCAAGTCAATGCAGTTGGCCCCAACAGAGTCATAGAGACTGTGGAAACCTCCTAACTTCCCTGCCCTTCATCCAGACACTGGCTTAGCTCCCATCTTCTAATTTACAAACTCTAAATTCCAAGCCTTTAAGCCCCAGAGAGGTTGATAACAGGGTAGGCTCCCATGAATACATTCAGCGTGATTCATAATGATAAGAAATCTGATCACACATAGCCTGGTATTTCAGAAAGAAACCTTCTGACCCATCTACAACCCTTGAGCTAGTTGTTATTTCTGACTCCCTCCAGGTATAATCTAGGGTCTGGATCTTCATCCTAGAAGTCCTGGGCAGATATAACTATGTCTTGGCCATTCTAGGGAGAACCTCCCTAGATCCACAGATGTACTGTACACTGGCCCAGCATGGCCTTGAGAATACAGGAAGCTTTCTAAGCCGGTGCCTCAGACCCTCTGCCACTCACCCACCCCACTTTCTGCAAGAAGCTCTCAGTTCTGTTTCCTCCGAGGCTCTTCCACAGCCTAGGCCCTGGCCTAGAACTTCTAGGAAGGTATACTTCTGTCTAGGCTGCCCTAGGAGAACACTGTGAACTACTCCAACAAGTGTGTTTAGTCAGAGTTACCAGTAATAATTAAGCAGTTAGGCAATTTAGAATATTAACCACAGATTAACAAATGTATCTCCTACATAGTAAAAAGAAAAAGTCGATAGACATTTTTAGAGATGATGCTTTATTTCATATTCTCAAGGGGGAAAATAACACTAAAAATTTTTTGAAGTAGCATAGTAAATATCTAAATAAGCTAGATAAAATAAAATGTAATGTGTTACTATGCACATAAGGTCTGTAATGGTATGTGTACTGATAAGTTCTCCAAAACTGTCACATTTATTTTTGAAGTAAAGTTGTGATGAAATTTTTGTAGGATATGTAGTACACATGTGCTTTCCTATGTAGAAATTACATAAATTAAAATTTTCACGTATACAGATGTGTACATATATACTGTGGAAAATTATTCCGCCACATAAAAGAATGAAGTCTGTCATTTGTGTCAACACGGATGGAATTAAAGGACATCATGTCAAGTGTAATAAGCCAGACATAGAAAGACAAGTACTACATGATCTCACTCATATATGGTATCTAAAAAAAGTTGATGTCATAGAGGTTAAGAGTAGAATGGTGGTTACCAGAATCTGGGGAGAGTAGGGGGTAAAGAGGGATGGGGAGAGGCTAATGATCACTGGTACTTAGGTATAATTAGATAGGAGTAAGAAGTCGTGGTTTTCAATAGCATTAGCATGCATATACATAATGATAATGCACTTTGTATTCAAAAAAGCTAAGGAGTTGGAATGTTTTCATCATAAATAAGCGATAAATGAGATACATATGTTTAACCTGATTTAAACATTACACATGTATACATGTATCAATATCCATGGTAGCCCATAAATATGTGTAATTTTTACATATTAAAAAAATTTTAAATTTAGAAGCTGGGCGTGGTGGTGCACACTTGTAATCCCAGTACTTGGGAGGCTGAGACAGGAGGATCCAGGTTCACGGCCAGCCTCAGCTACTTGGTGAAGCCTTCCACAACTTAGTGAGACCCTGTTTCGAAATAAAGCATTAAAAAAAAGGGCTGGGGGTGTAGCTCAGAGGTAGGATGCTTCAGGGTTCAACCCCCAGTACCGCAAAAATAAATAAACTTATTTATTAATTTAGAAAACAAAATTTTCCTTTTCACATAAACTAATCAACAGGCTAGTTATTGTGTTTCCAGATTATCCTAATAATCCTTGCTTGTAATTAGACCTATTCACTGTAGGTTCCAAGTCTCTTTTTAGTGATATGCTAGCTAAATAGCTAAATATCTGTGGTACCAGGTCATCTTTCTTTAGACAGTTGTCTCTTCTCTTCCATATTGTATTAGTCAGAGTTCTCCAGAGGGGAAGAAACAATAGGAGGAGTGCCAATGGGGCGGGAGGGAGAGGGGATTATAACAGAAGATTTATTAAGGGGATTGATTTATGCAGTCATAGTCTGAGAAGTCACCCCACAGGCTGTCTAAAAGCTGGAGACCTGGGATGCCAGGAGTATGGACTAGTCTAAGCCCATAGGGTTCAGAACCAGGGAAGCTGATCAGGCCTGAGAACCCTGGGGCCACCAGTGTGAGTCCTCGATCCCCACAGCCACAGAGCCCAGAATTCTGGTGTCTAGGTGCAGGAAGAAGACAGTGTCCCAGCCCCAGGATAGGGAAAGACCAAGTCACCTTTCCTCTGTTTTGTTCTGTCCAGGCTGATTGAATGGTGCCAAGTATACTGAGGGCAGATCTTCTCCACTAAGTCTACTCAAATTCTCATGCCAGTTTCTTTTAGAAACACCCTCACAGACATATTTGATAATGCTTCACCAGTTCTCTAGTATTCCTGTATCCAGTAAAGTTGACTCTTAAAATGTCAGCCATAAATATTAACCATAACACTCACAATGAATTGGAAAGGTAAAGGAAGCACAATTTATTTAATAGCTTAATGTACAGAAACCTACTACTCCTGTAGAGTGCAACTCTTCCAGTATCAGATAACAGAACCCATTGTTGCCTCTCTTTACAGTACTGCTGTAATTATGTGTGTTCTTACGTACTTTATTACACGTTACTCGTAGGTAGCTGAAATGTTTGTGCCAGTGCTTCATAGTCTCTAATGTCTCTAATTAGCATTGTTATACAAATGCTATCCCTAGCCTGCTTTGTTCCTAAATAATTTACAAATAATACAAATTACTCAAATTTCTTCATAGATCTGTTCTTTTGAACCACATGGCCAGAGAACATGCCTTCAACATTGGATTGCCAGACAACATTGTAAACTGCAATGAATTTCTATGTACATTACAAAAGAAACTTGACAAGTAGGTACTATTTTATGAAACATGGCCTAAACCTATTTTAATATTGGACTCTGTTGTGAATTTCTTAAATTAATTTAATAAAAGTAATTAAAGGCCGGGCGTGGTGGCGCACGCTTGTAATCCCAGTACTTTGGGAGGCGGAGACCAGAGGATTCAGGTTCGCAGCCAGCCTCAGCTCCCTCTCTCTCTCTCTCTCTCTCTCTCTCTACCTAGTGAGGCCCTCCGCAACTTCGTGAGACCCGGTTTCCAAATAAAGTATAAAAAAATAGGGCCGGGGGTATAGCACGGAGGTATAATGCCCCTGGGGGTGTTCTGCCACTGAGCTACACCCCCAGCCATTTTGTATTTTTTGGTTTAAAACAGGGTCTTGCTAGATTGCTGAGGCTGGCCTGGAACCTGTTTCAGCCTCCCAAGTACTGGTATTACAGGCATGCACCACCATGCCTGGCTCAATCTTTATTTTATCTAGATTATATTGCCTTTTAGTGTTTTTTTAAATTTTTAAATTAAAACATGTCATTTATACAAAACAATATGCATACCATATAAGATATATCATGTAGGATATTAAGACTACATTTTACATCTATGAAATAAAACATTATTAATTCCTTTGGCTCCCCCTGTGTGCCTTTCCCCATTTGTATCTCCCCAGAAATCACTATTCTTAATTTTAGAATTATAAATTCCTTTACTTCTTTTTGGTGGTACTTGGATTGAACCTAGGAGCATTCTACTTCCAAGCTACACCCCCAGCCTGTTTTTTTTTTTATTTTTTTGTTTTGAAACAGGATCTCACTAGGTTGCTGAGTCTTGCTATGTTGCTAACGCTGTCCTCGAACCTGTGATCCTCCTGTCTCAGCCTCCCAAGTACTGGCATTACAGGTGTACACCACCACACCCAGCTTCTATTACCTTTTACTATAACTTTTCTCTTTTTTTTTTTTTTTGCGGTGCCGGGGATTGAACCCAGGGGCGTTCTACCTCCGCGCTACACCCCGGCCCTATTTTTTATACTTTATTTTGAAACCGGGTCTCACGAAGTTGCGGAGGGCCTCACTAAGTAGAGAGAGAGAGAGACAGGGAGAGAGAAAGCTGAGGCTGGATGCAAACCCGGATCTTCCAGTGTCCGCCTCCCAAAGTACTGGGATTACAAGCGTGCACCACCACACCCGTCTTACTATAACTTTTCTACATATTTAGTAGTAAAGTAAATATATTGTCAGCTTATTGTATGTTCAGTTTTATGTGAGACATCACCTGCTATATTCATTCTCCCACCTTTTATTTTTCACCCACATTTTTATATAATACTTCATTGTCCCAAGGTCTTATTGTGGCAATCTTAAGTATCTAGAGCTTAGCCTGTTGAAATAAGAAAATTCTGAGTTACCAAAATGGGTTTCAAAAATGTATCCACTTTTCTTTCTAGGAAAGGGCCCATGATTTTTTTTTTCAGAACCTAGTTTTCTTCGTTTAAATATAATACTCACCAGTGTGATATCTCAACCCACAATATTAAGTGCATAACATTTCAAAAAAAAAAAAAGAAGTATCGCCAGGCGTGGTGGCGCACACTTGTAATCCCAGTACTTGAGAGGCTGAAACTGGAGATCCAGGTTCGCGGCCAGCCTCAGCTACTTAGTGAGACCCTGTTTCAAAATAAAGAATAAAAAATACGGCTGGGGGCATAGCTAAGAGGTAGAATGCCCCTGGGTTCAATCCCCAGTACCACACACACACACAAAAGAAGTATCAAATATTGACACAGAACAATGATAACCAAGAGTTCTTAACTGAGATTCTTTTATCAGTATTAAGTTAAAATGAATTTCCAGTTGGGTGTGGTGGCGCATGCTTGTAATCCCAGTACTTGGGAGGCTGAGACAGGAGGATCTCAGGTTCAAAGCCAGCCTTGGCAATTTAGCGAGGCTCTCAGCAACTTAAATGAGACCCTGTTCCAAATCAAAAATAAAATAAGAGTGGGAGTACAGCTCAGCGGTAGAATGACCCTGGGTTCACTTTATTGTTAAATGACCCTTCATTTATAAAATAAAACAGAATATTAAAAATCAGCTTATTGCTCATAAATGTTTTCTGTAAAAGAATATGCTTATTTATATGGCATTAAAAAATAAGCAAAAGGATATTTAATGACTAATGGGTAGAAATTACAGACAATATTAACTATCAAGCTTAGTAAGGAGAAAGACATTTTGTTAGTAATCTGTTCAGTACTGGTAATTACTGTTTTATAAAGTAGTGAATTCCCTGTCAGTGGATATATTCAAGCAGAAGGCATGATAATGATATAAAAATAATAGCTACCATGTTTTATTCATATATATGCATAATAGTTCATAACTATGTTATATATAATACATTATGCATGTATATGCGTAGTAGTTCATAAGTACTCAATAAATACATATGAAATCATCATAAACATTCTCTAAAATGTAGGTATTCAGATTAGAAATCAAAAATGGAACAGTGAGGACAAATACTTTAACAAGTTCTACAACTAGTAGGTACTGGGCCTAGGAATCAAAACCTACAAATCACTTTGCAGGAGTTACCAAACCATGGACTGATTATTAATGCAATAGAGGCAGTCAGTGCTAGTCATCATTATAATTATTTGAAGACTATACCTACATTTTCATTTAGAACAGGTAGTTTGATCAATAAAACACCAAGTTAAATTTTTATATTAATTATCTTTGTCACATTTTTAACTAAATAGCCAAATTGGCCAACCATAAAATAAACCACATCATGCATCCTACAAAGCTAAATGAATAAAGTAAGGGATGATTCTGATAAAGACAGTATATCCCATTTGAAGATTTTGTTTGACCTAAAATGAATAAATACAAAACCCAATAAAGAGTCCTTGCAAAGCCGGGCGTGGTGGCGCACACTTGTAATCCCAGTACTTGGGAGGCTGAGACAGGAGGATTGCAGGTTCCCGGACAGCCTCAGCTACTTAGTGAGGCCCTCCGCAACTTAGTGAGACCCTGTTTCAAAATAAAGAATAAAAAATAGGGCTGGGGGTGTAGCTCAGAGGTAGAATGCCCCTGGGTTCAATCCCCAGTACCACGAAAACAAAAAAAAAAGAGTCCTTGCAAAAACTAACCAAGAGACTTGTTTAACAGTGTTTTTTGGTTTTGTTTGTTTTGTTTAACAGTGTATGTGTATTTTGTTTAGTTTGCAGTGCTTGTACTGTGAGAAGACGTTTAGGGACAAAAATACACTTAAAGATCACATGAGAAAAAAACAACATCGGAGGATCAATCCTAAGAACAGAGAATATGACCGATTTTATGTCATCAATTACTTGGTGAGGCTTTCGCGTGCGCGTGTGTGTGCGCGCGCGCGTGTGTGTGTGTGTGTGTGTGTGTGAACACAGGGGCATTCTACGTCTCAACTACACCCCCAGCCCTATTTTTTAATTTTTATTTTGAAACAGGGTCTCGCTAGGTTAATGAGAGTCTCACTACTTGCTGAGACGAACCTGTGATCCTCCTGTCTCAGCCTCCCAAGTACTGGGATTACAGGCGTGCACCACCATGCCGGGCTTCTTGGTAAGACTGTCTCCTCATAATTTTTGTTTGTTTGTTTTTTTGGTGGTACTGGGGATTGAACCCAGGAGTATTCTACCTCCAAGCTTTACCCCCAGCCCTATTTTATTCTTTATTTTGAAACAGGTTTCTAAATTGCAGAGGGCCTCACTAAATTGCTGAGGCTAGCCACGAAACTGCAATTCTCCTATCTCAGCCTCCCAAGTACTGCTTGGATTACAAGCTTGTGCCACCATGCCCAACTGTCTTCTCCTAATTTAAAATTTGTGATACTGCAAACAAAAACTTCATAAGGACCAACCAGTGTTTAAATAAGAAATTAGCATAAAGGTTAAAATGTTAAATTAAGGGGCACTTTCAAGCAGCAGTTAGCAGTGGATTGCAAAGCATAATTTGATTTGATTTGTATTTGATTTGGCAGGTGTTTTCATAGTAAAATTGTCATGCCTCTAGAATTCACAGTGGTCATAATAACAAAAGAAATACAGCATTTGAATATTCATACACCATCCCCCACCTACTGTATTATCTGTTGAGGCCAGGGACTTCTGTATTCTATTTAAAAAATACTCGTTGAGCATTGTATGTGCTAAGTGCCATGCAATATCATTCTTTAAAAGCACTTTCCTCGCTCTTCCCCTTCCTCCCCACTAAAATATCCTTCCCTTCCTCAAAAAAAAGAAAAGTGTATCTTTATCATTCTCTGGGCCAGCTAAGAGATGTTCTAGAGAAAACAATCCATTTTATTATGTGAGTACACTTTTATTTGTGTGGCTAGTAGGGTGGTAGCCAGGTTACTGTGCCAAGAATTTTATGTGTGTTGAAAGCTCTCCTGGACCAGAAACCTCAATACAGTTGCTGACTTGTATAAATTACAGTTCCTTTAGGATAAGCAACGGTTTTCAGTTATAGGCAGGTGTCACTGTGGGGGATATTTAGAAATATGGGAGAGGATTTGGGATTGACTAGGATTGACTAGTGACTAGGGAGTGCTGCCAACCCTGCCCTCAGTCCACTGACTTTTTAATTGTATATAACAGAGGACAGAAATTACTCATATAAAGAAAGAGTAGCCTCTTTGTGGTGAGTTAAGTAACTCTAGAGGGATTGAAAGACTGATGAGGAGTTCTGTTTCTTTTCTTTTTTTTTTTTTGCGGTACTGGGGATTGAACCCAGGGGCATTCTACCTCTGAGCTACACCCCCAGCCCTATTTTTTATTCTTTATTTTGAAACAGGGTCTCACTAAGTTGCAGAGGGCCTCACTAAGTAGCTGAGGGTAGCCACGAACCTGCATCCTCCGGTCTCAACCTCCCAAGTACTGGGATTACAAGCATGCGCCACCACCCGGCAGGAATTCTGTTTCTAACTGGTACTTTCTTAAGCAATAGAAATTGGTGCCCCCCCCCAATATGAATGAATTAAATCCAATCCATTGGCCACACAGGCTAATTGAATATAATCAGATATTTTATCAATTGAATAGAAACAAGGATATCCTGAGTTATGTTGTAAATCTCTACTCTAGGGTGGAAATTTTGTCTATTCTAACTTATCCATATAGTGTTAAACTGCAATTCCCTTTGAGAAGCAAGTTTAGCATGTTTGAAGATTGACTCAGGTTGCCATGGTTTGCTACAAATGTTTTACAGCCAGCTGAAGGCAGAGACACCCTTTAGTCCTCAGTCTTCTCTTGAAATCACTCAGTGATTACTTCCTAGAGCAACTGCTGCTTCAGGGCCCAGCTCGATCCAGTTGGGAGTGGACCTCGTTGTTAGCTCTAAGAAATATTCAACTGCTACAGCAACCTGCGAGAGCAATTTAATAGTTCTCCTTCTGGGGCTCTTTTAAACCAAAACACAGTGTTCTGCTTGGGATTAGCAGAACATTGTATAACTAGAGATGTTTGCCTCTTAGAGGATACATCAAAGGGTCTGCGCACTCAAATTCTGCTGGCATTTTTATTTATTCATTTTTTTTTCCAGTACTGGGAATTGAACCCTGGGGCATCCTACCTCTGAGCTACACACCCAGCCCTCTTTTTTATTCTTTATTTTGAAACAAGGTCTCACTAAATTGTGGAGGGCCTCACGAGGTTCCTGAAGCTGGCTGTGAACCTGCAATCCTCCTGTCTTAGCCTCCCAAGTACTGGGATTACATGCGTGCACCACCACGCCTGGCCTGCTGGCACTTTTAAAAAAATGTGATACTTTATTCCCAGGGCATCAAGTAGTGTGACTGTCAAACCGGGAATAATTAATGAATACCAGCTATCCTTGGGTAAGCATAGTAGATTATACTGGCCATACAGTGCCCAGATTTGGTTTGGCAAACTATGGCTCAAGAGAATATAAAGGTTTTAATAAATATAAAGTGGCTGGGTATGGTGGTGCATGCCTCTAAGCCCAGTGTTTGGGAGGCTGAGACAGGAGGATTGTAGATCTGAGGCCAGCTTCAGCAATTTAGCGAGGCCCTCAGCAACTTAGTGTTTCAAAATGAAAAGAAAATAGGGCTGGGAATGTAGTTCAGAGGTAGAACTCCCCTAGGTTCAATTACCAATACCGTATAAGTAAATAAATAAATGTGAAAATTAAATAACAATTGAGTCTGGCACACAGAGGTTAAATAAATTTCCCACGGTCACATACTAGGGGAAGTATCCTGTACATCATTTTCTTTTATTTTTACAGGTGAGATAATACCGGTAACTTTGGGTTGAATACTTTGGTCAAAGAGTGGTGATGATTTCATAATGATCCGTTCACCCCTTCTCTTTTGTAACAGACTAGAAATTTTCCCAACATCAAAGTAAAGCACCCACAGCCTTAGCCTTCTTAGTGCTGCTTACCTTCCTGATGAGGTAAATAGCCAATACCTGTAAGATGATTGGCAAAAAAAATTAAAATATGATGTCTTAGCATTATGAAAATAATATAGACATCTTTGAAATGGACTAAAGAAGGCAATAGTCTCTAAAGATGTGTACGTGCCGTGAACTAGAGCAGTGCTCACCAGAGGCATCAACAGTAATAACACTTTAGAAATACGTTGAAGAATGTTTTTATAAATTAAAACTATAATAATACATAGATCATGAGTATAAAAAGCTATTCCAAATAATAATAGTGTATAGTTAGAGGGAAATGAGGGCAAACAGTTTCTCAGCATCATTTTAGTTTTATTTTAGACACCATTAACAAAATAATTTTTGATACGAAGAATAAGTGTTAACATGAAGATATATTCTTCTAAATTTTACTTAAGCAGTGAATAATGGCAGTACTTTGTTATTAAAAAGCAAAAAATGAGAGCTATTGATGGTTTATTTCTTTGAGGGGAAAGGCTGACATGAGTGAGGGCAAAGGTAGAAGAGTTGTTTTATGGGTAGTCAGTGTCTATACATCCATTTCACTGGTTCCATACATTGTACATACATTAGAGTGTTTTCCAGGTACCAGATGCTGGATGGAATAGAAAGAAAAATATTGTAGATGGGATGGCTGATTTGATCACTGCTCTCAGAGAGTTCAGAGGTTGATATGGGAGCCAGACATGTAAGCACGTTGGTTTGAACACCTTGCGTACAAAGTCATTATTTGTCCTCTCCTATAGCATGTGTATGTAGTAATTCAGTCATCCTACCATAGATTCCTTACCTCCATTTCAAACACCTATAGAATCTCCAGTACAGCAGCCATGAGAGCGTCCAGGATATCCTGGCAGTAGGCACTCCAGCAGGCATCAATGATGGGGGAGCCAAGGGACAAAGAAGCTGTTTTTAGCTCTCCCATGAGCTCAGCAAATTAGCAGGTTCTTTTTTTCTTCTTAGGTGAGATAATTTTCATGCCCCATTTTCATAGGGCAGCAGACTGCTTAACATCATCGAGGCTTCAATTACATATCCCTAAGGTGCTCATGTTTCAAGCCCTGAGTTTTTCTAAAGGAAACTATTTTCCCATGGTTTTATCATTTGGTTTAAAATTTTTTGCTCTTGAAGTATACAAAGCCACATATAACAAATATAGACTCAACCTGTTTGTCATAGTTTTGTTCTAGTTCACTCTAATTTGTTTACATTTAAAATGCTTCTCTTTACCAGGTGTGGTACGCATGCCTATAATCCCAGTACTTGGGAGGCTGAAACAGGAGAATCGCAGGTTTGAGGCCAGCCTCAGTAATTTAGCAAGACCCTGTTTCAAAATAAAAAGGGCTGGGTTTGTAGCGCAAAGGTAGAATGCCCCTGGGTTCCATCCCCAGTACCAAAAACAAAAGCTTCTCCTTATCTTTTGCTAATGGGTTTTTTGTATAAGCACATGTAACTGTGTGTATATTGGGGTGGATGGGTAAAGGGGATCTTTTTTTTTCCACATTTTTTCCACCCTCTTATTGCTCATGAACCATCTGATGCAGGGGTTTGAGGGGGTGTTCTGAACATCTTTACTAACATCCCTTCCAAATTTTGTTTTATTTGCATTCTTTGCTTTCCTGACATGATTCATTAGTAGGCACAGTGTCTTAATTAGAGAGTTATGTATTTTGTTTTTTTTAATTTTTTTCTCTTGGGATTTTATTCCTATCATAAATCATATATTTAACTGTACCAAAGCAGAGTGCTTTAAGAACAGTCTGGGCCGCTGTCACATGCAAATTGCTTATTTCCTAATAGGATATTGAACACACATTTCCATTTTCCTCTCAAATATGATAAGTTTTTATTGCAGTATTACTTCAGTTAATCCCTACACATTGTACTGAACACTAAGAAAGTTGCAAAATGACACTTAGACTTTGGAAGCTTGACAGCGAAAGATTTTTTTATTTCCTTTGGCTCAAAGCATTTATTGATAAGCACCATTTGCCCATTCAGAATGGTAATATCACAGATGGCCCATGCTTGAATAATATCTTGGAGCAATCGAAAAAAAAATGACCATAAGTCCTAATCCAGAGAGACCAAGTAAGTCATGAAAGATTTAATTCATTGCCAAAAATTCTAACAAAGATCCTGTTAACAGTGTTGAAGCCATTCTTGATGTCCTGTAATGATGTTCAGACACTTCTTGATGACTCTGGGAAGTACACTATAGAGTCCAAATTGACTCTCTCTACTGACATTCTGGTAGATTTCTGCATATCGGAATTTAGGCATCACTTAGCTGATGGATAATGACTGCTTCAAAACCTCTCATTAAGTTGATGAATGATAATTTTTTTCTCCCTCTAATTCATTATGGTCCTCATAGTTCTTTGTTTTTAGCCTAATTTATTTAAGAAAAAGAAATATCTGAGTAAATTTCGGTTGTAGGTTTTTTTCATGTTTTGTTTTGTGTGTGTGTGTGTGTGTGTGTGTGTGTGTGTGTGTGTGTGTGATACTGGGAATTGAACATTAAACGTCTTTCTCTTTTTTTTTTTTCTTTTCTAATTTTTAGACAGGGTCTCACTAAATTGCCCAAGCTAGCCTTGAACTTGTGATCCTCTTGTCTCAGTCTCCCAAATGCTGGGAATACAGGCATGTGCCACCACGCCAGGCTTGGGTTGTGTTTTTCCAAAAGAAAATATTGAATAATAAGTGTATTTGTGCTTATAGCAGGTCAGACTGGGCTTGACCCTATCCATAGTGTAGCTGCTTCAAAAGACATCCATTAATGTTCCTACATCCCTGTTTGTTACAGTGTCTTCTTCTGCCTGGCTCCATTGGAAGATTGGGTGGGGAGAGAAGATAGGACAAAAAGAAAAGAAGACATAGTTCAAACATGAGACAATTGGTTGGCATCATTCTAGCTCTTTAATCCATACAGTTTTGCTGAAACTATAACTAGGTTTGCCAGACAAAGCCCCCCAAAAGTGGAACTTTTCCACTAACTATAAAGGATAGAAGGAATTTGAATAGGTGTTTGAGTACCTACTTATGCCCAGTACTCTGTGCTTTATAGACATAATTTAATCACCTTACAAAATCCTGTTGATGTAAGATTTAAACTGGCCTCAAATTTTAGACTTTTTCAGTTATATTTTAACTCAAAAAAGTACTTTCTTTTTGTGTGTGTGGTACTGGGGATGGAACCCAGGGGCATTCTACCTCTGAGCTACACTCCAGCCCTATTTTTTTTTTTTTGAAACAGGGTCTCACTAAGTTGCGGAAGGCCTCTCTAGGTAGCTGAGGCTGGCTGCGAACCTGCGATCCTCCTGTCTCAGCCTCCCAAGTACTGGGATTACAAGCATGCGCCACCACACCTGGCTTAAAAAAGTGCTTTCTAGTACCCTCTGTGTGTCAGGCTCTGGAAATGTAACCATGAACAAAGGCCATATCCTCCTGGACATTCTAGTTGGGGAAGTGAACAAATAAAACAGATTTATACAATGATTTCAGGTAGTAATCAATACTTTGAAGAACAGTAACACATGGTAGAGGAATAAGAAGTAACTTGGAAGGGGGGGGTGGGTTGTTTTATTTATTTATTTAGTGTGTGTGTGTGGTAATGAGGATTGAACCCAGAGGCATTCTACCTCTGAGCTACACCCCCAGCCCTATTTTATTTTTATTTTGAAACAGGGTCTCGCTAGGTTGATGAGAGTCTCACTACTTGTTGAGGCTGTCCTTGAACCTGCGATCCTCCTGTCTCAGCCTCCCGATCCTCCTGTCTCAGACTCCCAAGTACTGGGATTACAAGCATGCGCCACCACGTCCGGCTGGTGGATTGTTTTACACAGAGTAGTCAGAAGAAGTCTGAGGTGGTAACATTTAAGCCAGAACGACTGAGCCACTGGAGACACGAGAGGGCAAGGTTTCAGGCAGAGGATGCAAAAGTGTGAAAGTACTGGGTGGATGTGAGCTTGCTGTGTTAAAGATTCAGCAGAAAGACCAGTCTGGTTGGAGTAAATTGAGAAAGAAGAAAGGTAGTGGAAATAAGAATGGAAAGGGAGCCAGGGGTGGGTGGAGGTCTTAGAAGCCATGGTAGGAGTTTGAATTTTGTTCAGAGTATGACAGGAAGCCATCAGAGCGTTTCTCCACACCGGGAAGTGTCCTTCAGAAAGATCACTGTGGCTGCTGTCTGGGAAATAGATCACCGGGGACTAAGAGTAGAAACAGAGTCCATTTAAAGTAGGTTGTTTCAACGTCTCCACCAAGAGATACTAGTAGGGCTTTTTGTTTTTTAGGTTTTGGGGAGGGGGTGTGGGAGGTGTGTGTATGTGTGTTGTACTGGGAATTGAACCCCAGGGCATTCTACCCCCCAGGATACACCCCCAGGATAAAATATAACTGAAAAAGTCTAAAATTTGAGGCCAGTTTAAATCTTATCATAGAAAACAGAGTCTTGCTATTGTTGCTGAGGCTGATCTTGAACTTGTGGTCCTCCTTTCTCAGCCTCCCAAGTACTGGAATTACAGGCATGTGCCATCACACCTGGCTATTAGATGTTTTTTTTTTTAAAAAAAGATCCCCAAATCAGGCGTGGTAGTGCACGCTTGTAATCCCAGTACTTGGGAGGCTGAGACAGGAGGATCGCCAGTTGAAGGCCAGCCTCAACTACTTAGTAAGGCCCTCCACAACTTAGCGATACCCTGTTTCAAAATAAAAAAATAGGGCTGGGAGTGTAGCTCAGACGTAGAATGCCCCTGGGTTCAATCCCTAGTACTGCAAAAAAAAAAAAAAAAATCCCCAAGAAATTCTAATATGTATCCAGGGTTGAGAAATACTATTTTAAATTTAAGAGCAAAGAATTTGGTTGCAAAGATATTGCTGTTTCTCTAAAAAGAAAAACATTAAAAGCATTTAGGATATATCTGTCCATATCATTTTTAATACACTTTTATTATTACATTATAGTCTCACATCATAATGTAAACCATGTTGACAGTGACATACATGCACACAGCACTTGGTGCCCCCCTTTCTCTCCCCATGAACCCTTCCCCCAAAAATATTTATCCATCTCATTGAAATAAAAATTTTAATATATCCAATTTGTATTGTTTCAAAACCATTTGAGTGAGTTTGGGTTTGGTTTGGGGGTTTTATGTTGTTTTTGTTGTTTAAGTTCTGTGACTGTTCTTTCTCTCCTTTCTCCTCTTCTCAATCTCTCTGACCCCTCGGTTCTTCCTACAAAGGAACTTGGAAAATCATGGGAAGAAGTTCAATTGGAAGATGATGGGGAGTTCCTAGACCATCAAGAAGAGTAAGACTTGTTATTGCTGGTTATTAATTACAGTGTTTAGAGAGCAGGAAAACAACTTTTTGGTTTGATCTAAAATTATCATTCCAAAGAGAAAGAAGAAAAAGAAGACCTCTTCTTTGAGCCATGCATTCTTTCATGTACTATGGCAAGAACTTTTTTTTTTTTTTTTGGCGGTACCAGGGATTGAACCCAGGGGCATTCTACCTCTGAGTTAACACAGGTATTATATATAATTCAAAGAAAAATACATTCCAAAATGCTTTGCTAATTTAGTTGATCCAAACCTTGAAGTGACGTGACCTCTGAACTCTGGTTGGAATAGCGTTGCTTGTCATTGGAATAGAGAATGTAATGTAACAGAAGGTAGTCTTGTTCTGAGTTTATCCCACTGAAGACTGACTTAAACCATTCATAGCTTCTTTGCTTGAAATTATAAGCTTGAGAAGTATTCTTTTCAACCTAAAATGATTCCTTACTAGTCATCCTCTATTTAGTCACAGCTTTTCAGCCTTTTTTTCTCTCCCAGCATTTTTGATTAATATTATTTTAAAAGTGAAGTAAAGTCCAAAGTTGGATAGTTGCCATTTGGTAAATTTCCTTGATACAGAGATTCAGATAGCGAGTCCTTCAGACTAAAATAAAAACATTTCTTTTCCATTAGGACATACTAGTTAGAATATTTAATGGATAAAAGTTGGAAGTTTTAATGACACAAAAGGTTATAAATAGTCATGACCTTGAGCAGATGGGCTCATGACCCCTACCTGGATGGACAAGGTTAGGGAAAGTATTCACTATTTTCAAATAGGAAAGTTTTGGTGTGAATTGAGTTAAATTGATCTCCACAGTCATAGCCATGATGATTTCTAAACTTGCCCTGAGAAACTCCCCCTGTTTGAATTTGAATGGTTAGTCCCTTGTCTCCACAACTCTTCCCCCTCTTGGCAGTTTTCTTCCATTGGGACTGACTAACAAGAAGTTGGAAATATTTCAAAAAATAAATGCAGCTGGGCGTGGTGGCACATGCCTGTAATCCCAGGACTTGGGAAGCTGAGACAGGAGGATTGCAGGCTCGCAGCCAGCTTCAGCAACTTAGCCACACCCTCTGCAACTTAGTAGACCCTGTTTCAGAATAAAAAAATAAAATAGGGCTGGGAGTGTAGCTTAGAGGTAGCATGCCCCCGGGTTCCATGTCCAGTACCACAGAAATAAATAAATAGTAAATAAATACATAAATAAATGAATGCATGAAGACAGAAGTGGTAAAACGGATCCTGTATGCTTTTTGAGTTCTCTACCACCAGATTTACTACTTGCCCCATTTAAAATGATCAGTATTTCCCTCATGAAAGATACATAGTTTGCCTTTTTAAAGTACACTGTTTATCATGCAGAAACACACTCCTAGCATTTCACCTCACAGCATGTGCACTTAGTGGTTGTGGTTAATGAGAACATATCACATCTCTTTGGGGTTTAGGGGGGGGGGGTTGGGGTTTTTTTGTTGTTGTTTTTGCGGTACCAGGGATGGAACCCAAGGGCGTTTTACCTCCAAGCTACACCCCCGGCCCTATTTTTTTATCCTTTATTTTGAAACCGTGTCTCACGAAGCTGCAGAGGGCCTCACTAAGTAGCTGAGGCTGGCTGCGAACCCAGATCCTCCGGTCTCAGCCTCTCAGGTACTGGGATTACAAGCGTGCGCCACCACGCCCGGCTCACATCTCTTGATGTCTCCTTTACAAATTAAATCTAGTTGTCTCAGGAAAGCAGTACTGATTCGACAGTGAAGTAGCTGCTCAGAAGAATGGCAAATATGAGAAGATGGAGCAGCACCTGTTTGCTATTTATACTGATTTCATGGTGTTCCTGTGAATTTCAAAAGTTGTATCAGAAAGTCATAATATGGTATGGCAATCTTTACCAAAATGTCAAAGTTGAGATTGGCAGCATTTCTTAGGGATGAGAAAGTAATACCAAGTCACTGTGTAGTACACCCTCTTACTGAAAAGAATCTTGTTTTCTGTTTTATTAACCCAGTAAATGGTCTGATTGGGAAGAACACCCTGTCTCTGCTGTCTGTCTATTTTGTGAAAAACAAGCAGAAACAATTGAGAAACTATATGTTCACATGGAGGTAAGATACTTTTATTCATTTTAATTTTGTTTTATTTTGATAGGGGGAAGCTGATAATTATTCTACCCTCATTTGCTTATTGCTTTTCTATCATTATCCCATTCCTAAAAGTGCTTTAGGCAAAACAGAAGAGACAGGCCAGATCTAACAAGGAGAACCAGAGATCAGGGCAATTTGTTAGTATGATTGACTGGACCTGGGAGGACAGTTTGTGTGAGATTACACAGACCACTGATGCCATCCCACCTTTGAGATACCTACAAGATAATTTGAGCCCAGAAGTTCGGATCTGCAACCATGATTAACAGTACCCAGATAACAGGACAGTTTCTGGGTCTTTTTCCAGTTCTTCCTGTGCTGTTGACTAGGAGATCAAGAAGGGAGGATGTTGTCATTTACAAAGGCCCTGGGAAACTGGAGGAGAGGGTAATAGGTGGATAGGGCCCAGGGTATCGCCTTACAGAAACTTCAGTTACCAGGATTTGAAGAAAAGAAATTAAGGCACATTCCCAGACTACTTTCCCTTTTGGGTGTCATTTTTCTGTTATGGTGAAGCTTGAAGCTGGTAGTTCTAAGTTTTATTCACCCCAGTATACCTGAGAGGTACATACTCCCTCTACCTCTGGTCCTCCGCTGGATGCGGGGAGTAGGAAAGAGGGACATCTAATAATTTATGAGAGTATCCTTTAGAGATTGAGGGGTGATTATAATAGAAAAGTATTTCTGATATTTTCTGCCTCTCCTTCCCTCAGCTACCTCTGTCAATACTGGACTGTGCTCTCCTCTTTCACCCACTTTCACTCATTCAAAAACAGTTTTTAGTTCAATAAATTAAGAACCTAGAGAGTGTTAGAAAAGCCATGAACATTTACCCTTATGAAAGCAGAAAATCTGTTTCCCTGAAACAGATTACCACTAGTATCTGTGTATAGTTTTCCGTGATTAATTCATAATAGCCTAATGTCTTTCAGTTGAAAGGAGCCATAGTATACTATGCTATGTAGGGATTTCCCTTTTGGCACCCTGGACAGGTGTATTTAACCTCTGCTTAGTCATGAACTCCTGACCACCCTGCATATTATGGTGATGCTACCCTAAATGCCATCACTGTGAGTTAGATGATCTTTATCATCCGTGAGCTTATAAACTAAAAC
This sequence comes from Glis glis, assembly GCA_004027185.1. NCBI lineage: Eukaryota > Metazoa > Chordata > Mammalia > Rodentia > Gliridae > Glis > Glis glis. The sequence goes on along the minus strand of PVJS01008369.1, from coordinate 19,122 downwards.
ATTTACACAGATGGACAATCGCAGGAATAGAAGAAACAGAGAAAAGTAAGCCTCTTCATTGTAAAAATCAAAAGGAAGTGTGATTTTGGGGAAGACATGAGTGAAAAGAAACTTTCAAGTTTAAGTAGCATACCTGACAGCATAAAATGAAAAATAGAATGTGTGAAATTGCCTGTGTGTTTCTGGAGCAAAAAAACCTGTATCCAGAATTCTAGTCCAGATGCCCAGTACGTAGAGCCATGTCTGAACCTACACACTTTTATCAGACTGTATTTCAGACGTAGTAAATTATAAAAACTGTAGCTGGAAATAATTAAAATGTTTCACCTGACTAATGTGACTAGTTTGACTATGCTTTTGAATGTGACTAAGCAGTTGAATGTGAAGTGGTTAGCATTAGAAGACTTCAAAAGCAGAAGATGAGGAACTCAGACTCAGTTTCTAAAGTAAATAAACTCCTGCAAATAAGATGTTTGTTTATAACTTGATCCTGAAAGATTAAATAATTCATGTGCTTACAAATTTATTCACTCCTTTTTTGTAGGATGCACATGAATTTGATCTCCTCAAAATAAAGTCAGAACTTGGTAAGTTTGATTCAGAAGTAATTTTCAATGATGCTGCATTTTTATATGCCATGCTGTAAATGATGCCTATGCTGTAAGCTGTGATTAGAGAGCACGTAGTCAAAAATGTGTCTCTGACGGGCTTAACAGAACTCTCTGAAGCAGTGATTCTCAACCATTTTGAACTCTAATGATTCAAATATGTTTTGTTCTTTCACATAGACTTTTTTCCACTTTCCCACATATATGAGTGCTGTAAATGAAATACAAGTTGATGCTTAGTATCTACCACAGAGGAGGATAATAGAAAGAGCACAGATTTTTGAAGTTGGACTAGAGCTCATTTTCCAGCTCCAACACTTACTGGCTATATCACATTGGGCCTCGGGTCAGAAAAACCTTGGAGGGAGTGAATAATGTACATAAAACACCTAGGGCACTGCTTGATGCATTATTTATTATAGATGTACCCAACTGTATCATTCTCAGTATCACTATAGTGGAAGAATTAAGGGCATTGAGACATAAAGTACTGATTTCCTAATGGATCTAAGATAGTAAAGAGCTCACTTCTCAGATTTCAGTTCAGTATATACTTGACTAGACTCTTGGATATGTAACTTTACTTTCCTGCTCTTATACATACATATATACATTGTGTATATGATTAGCTTAGTATTCAAGAGTATCAACAGTAGATCAAATAGTCTAGTGTCAGATCCTGACTCTACCACTTGTAGCTATGAAACCTTGAACAGTTTACTAATGTGCAATGTAGACTACCTGTCTGATAGGGTTTTGTGAAGATTACATGCATTAACACATGAAAAGTGAGTAGAATAGTACTTAGCACATAAGCCCCATATATAGTAGATGTTATTATTTGTTGTCTTTTATTATGCTTCATAATTGCACTGCCTCTTCAGGTTGGTTAAAGTATCTCCTACAAGAAATTATAACAAAGGATTTTGAATGTTTTCACCATAAAGAAATGATGTTTGAGGAGATAGATATGTTTGCCCTGATTTAAGCATTATACAATGCACACATATATCAAAACATCACATGATACCGCATAATTATGTATAATTTTATGTTTTCACATATCAGTCAAAAATTCATTTAAATTCTAATAAAAGAGAAAAAAAGTATAACAGTGTAAAAGTGGATCTGACCAGTTGTCTAACAGTGCCATATACTGTCATTTTCAGGATTAAATTTCTATCAGCAAGTGAAACTGGTCAATTTCATTCGAAGGCAGGTTCACCAATATAAATGTTATGGTTGCCAGGTGAAGTTCAAGTCCAAAGCAGAGTTAAGGACTCACATGGAAGAAGCTAAACACACGTCATTGCTTCCTGAAAGAAAGACATGGGATCAACTGGAGTAAGTGCTGCAGAAATTTATTTTGTCCCTTTATTTAATTCCTTTAAACTTAAAAAAAAATGAATATGTACAGTAAAAAAATTAAAAACTTCAAAAACCTTATTTTAAAAATAATCCCCTTTTTACAGATGAAACCAACTATTTCAGAATTTGTGGTGTGGGGATATATATAGCTATAGATAGGTTTAGAAGTAGCTATGGACATTTTAATTATATTTGCTTAACAAAATATTGTAAGGATCTTTCTATATCTGATACCTATCTGTTGCATCATTTTTAATTGTTGCCAAATATCTCATTGTATGGATATACCCCCAATTATTATTTAGTTTCTTTTTGTTATTATAAATAGTAATACAATGAATATCCATATGCCTACAATTTTAAACACTTTTAACTATTTCATTTAGATAAACTCCTAGAAATAAAATTGCTAGGTGAAATATATGTATACTGCTAGGACTTTTGGTATATATTTCACTACTGGCACTTTAAAAACATTAAGCAGTCAGTCATCTGGCATGTACCTATTGAGGTATTGTCAGACTCCCAAGTATCTTTTGCCAGTCTAACACATCTGGTCTGGTTCTCACATCTTTCTTGATAACTGCAGTTGGGGAAACCTCTGAAAGGCTCTGAGGTTCTAGCTTCCCAATGGTTTCTCTGTTTTTAGAGAACGTTAAGTCAGGCTCCCCAGAACTCTAGCCAAAAAGCTGTAGTTTTTCTCTTTCAGAAAATCTCAGATGTTTAAGACCAAAATCAGCCCTGGATTGAACTGATATCCTATTCCTTTAATTCTTTTAATAGAGATTAGAGATGGAGGGGGATGATTAGGTTAGGAAACAAAACACAGGGAGAAACCTAATTGTTTCCATCAGGTATCTAAAGAATTTGTGTTTAATACGAAAGTAACTATATGGAAGAACCAGGACTTTTGAGTAGAAACGAGTGATGCCATTTTTAGCTTGATACAAAGGAGGTATTATCTAACTAGAGCTGCCCAGTATTAGAGTAGAAAGCCTTTCAGGACAGTGTGTTTCTTATCATAGTAGCTGTCAAGAAGGCCGAATGGTCAACTAGCAAGGCTCCATAGAGTCTGTAAGACTGATGTAAGACCGTATAGGTCAAAGTGAAAGTAACTCAGAAGTTGTCTCCAATAGAGCCTCTCCAAAACTTTGTGATACTGTTAGTAAGGAAACCTACTAGCAAAGCGTACATTCTGCTGCTTAGAATTTCTCTGGACAGGTTAGTAGTTTGGTTATTCAATACATCTATGGCTGTTTTCAGGTATTATTTTCCAACCTATGAAAATGACACTCTCCTGTGTACACTGTCTGACAGTGAAAGTGACGTGACAGTTCAGGAACAAAATGAAAATGTTCCCATCATCAGTGAAGATATGTCTAAACTTCGTGCTTTGAAACAAAGTAGTATTTTGAACCAGTTGCTACGCCAAGAATGCTTGAAAAACTAGAAGAAACTGCAGCAGAAGCAATTTTTCATGTTTTTCTTCTATGAAAGAATAATTTAAATTTGAATATCAGTAAAATATTAGTTCTTGGTGAAATAATTTTTTAAATAAATTTTTTTTCAAAGAAATGAAGTAGAAAAATAAAATGAGGACTTTTTATGTTTTGGCTATAAAGTTGTATTGTGTGATCATCTGAAATGACCTCATTTCAGTAAAGTTATAATTGTCTATAATAAGGAGATCACAAAGAAATGTTCAAATTATTTATAATTTTAACCAGTGTTTCAGTCTCCTCCCTACAGGCCTCCTTCATTCAACAAGTCACAAATTTGACTGTGATTTCTATACTATATTGGTAAGCCATAAATACAGTGACAAAAGAGCCACAGAAGAAAAAAAGTGGTCAACGATCAGATAATACACAAATTGGACACTATTTTAGAATAATCAGGAACTAGTTATATTCTCATTATTGCTTTCTGTCTAAAGTTTCCAGACTCCCTAGAAATGGACATTAAAGATAATTAACTTCACTTTTTCCTGCAATTTATATATATCACAAACAGATAAGTAGCACTGCTGAAAAATATAACTTCAATGTCTGTAAGCCACCTAACAAAACTAATAACTTCTTTTTTTTTTTGTGGTACCGGGGACTGAACCCAGGGGCGTTCTACCTCCGTGCTACACCCCCGGCCCTATTTTTTATACTTTATTTTGAAACCGGGTCTCACAAAGTTGCGGAGGGCCTCACTAGGTAGAGAGAGAGAGAGAGAGCTGAGGCTGGCGGCGAACCCGGATCCTCTGGTCTCCGCCTCCCAAAGTACTGGTATTACAAGCGTGCGCCACCACGCCCGGCACAAAATTAATAACTTCTTAGCAGCATCTGTTTTCAGTCTTCCCCAGTAGTCTCAAAAGTATCTTTTTGCAGTATTATCAGCTATGGAATAAATAGAATGTGCCTCCTGATAAAATGCACTAAGGAGGAGAAACATCACTGAAAACCAAGCTGAGGGACAGCCTGCAAAATAAAGAGTAAAGTCACTTTACTCTTCATAAATGTCAAGTCATAAAAAACAAAGACCGAAAAACTGCTCAAGGGTAAAGAGTGCTAAACGGTAGCACAAAAGATGGATTGGATGCTGGACCATGAAATAAGTGTTTTCCTTTTGCTATAAAAGACATTAGTGCGACAGTTGGCAAAATTTGAATAAAGCCTACAATAAATGTTATGGTATTAGTATTAATTTTCAGATTTTTATTATTGTATGTGGTTATATATTAGAATGTCCTTGTTTTTAGGAAATACACACTGAAGTATTAAGAGTAAAGGAACAATTTAGAGCTCACTCTCAAAAATGTAGTATGAATATCTGAGAATGATAAAGTAAACATGGTAAGACAGTAACATGTGAGGGAACGTGGGAATTCTTGGTACTATGGCAACTTTTCTGTAAGCCTGAAATTAAAAGCTTATCAAAGTTGAAAGGTTTTCAAAATGTCTTCTTACATTTGGTTTGTTTAATCATATTCCAAGGACATTTGGTTGGTGTAGTGCTTAAGAGTCTTAGAATCTAGAACATTTTTACATTTCTATTTTTTAAAATTCCACTTACTTGCTAATGAAACTGAATCATTTACCTCACTTTCTGAATCTGGATGATTGTATCCTTCTTATATCACATGTTCCTGTATCACCCATTTTTCCTGCAAACTGGTAGATCTTAGAAGCTTCATTAAATTTGGATTCAAAGCTTTTTGCAAGAATACTTCAAAAGAAGTACTATGTGGTTCCTATTATATTGGGTTATATCAGTCATGTAATATATGATATACTACTTTTTGAAATATCAAAATTGTTCAGTGCAGCTGGGCACAATAACCTGCACTTGTAATCCCAGCTACTCTGGAGGCTGACGCAGAAGAATCTCTTGAGCCTAGGAGTTGAGCCCTAAGCAATGTAGCAAGACCCTATCTTAAAAAAAAAATCTGAGTTCAGCTGTTTTCAGCCTGCTTCATCTGTATAAAGTTCCCCGTCTTTCCTCTGTCCATTGTAGTATCCATTGGTAAATGTTGCCTAGAAGTGTTATTAGAGGTTGTAACATGGTGATTTTCAAGTTCTATCCTTTCTTTACAAGTGAATTCTTTACATGGCGTATGTGCCACACAGCTGTAGTCTGAGATTCTGGTCTTTAATTATTAATGCTAACCTATGTAGATAGTACCCCCAAATTTAGAGTCATGTGGGTCTCTCCAGAGACTCAAGAGTCACCCTGTGCCACCACACCTGGCTAATGGACTGGATATGAAATAATATCAGCTTTTAGATTTCCAGGCTAGCTCTGCCGACACCCATGGAAAGCTTTTCTTGAAAACCAAGCAAAGAAATGAATGCCCTTATTACAATGAAAAATGGCTAAGTAAAAGACAAAACTAAGCCAGGTGCAGTGGCACACACCTGTAATCCCAGGACCTGGGAGGTTGAACCTCACAGGTTCGAGGCCAGCCTCTGCAACTTAGTGAGATCCTTAGCAATTTAGGAAGACCCTGTTTCAAAATAAAAACTAAAAGGGGCTGGGGATGTAGCTCAGAAGTAGAATACCCCTGGGTTCCATCCCTAGTACCAAAAAAAAGAAAAAATATGTATATATATTATAAAAAGGAAAATTTTATATATACATATGTGTGTGTGTGTGTGTGTGTGTGTGTGTGTGTGTGTGTGTGTATGTGTGTATAGAGAGAGAGAGAGAGAGAGTGTTTGTGGGGGGGGGACTGGGGATAGAACCCAGGGGCATTCTACCTCTGAACTACACCCCCAGCTCTATTTTATTTTTATTTGGAAACAGGGTCTTGGTAGATTGCTGAGAGTCTCATTACTTGCTGAGGCTCTCCTTGAACCTGTGATCCTCATCTCAGCCTCCCAAGTACTGGGATTATAAGTGTGCGCCACCACACCCGGCTAAGAAAAAATATTTTAAGATAAAATTAAGTTAAATTATTTTAAAACTGCAGGTTAAAAAGGCAGTTAGTCAGCCAAGCGTGGTGCTGCACACTTGTAATCCCAGTACTTTGGAGAGTAAGACAGGAGGATTGCAGGTTTGAGGCCAGTCTCAGTAATTTAGGCCCTGTTTCGAAATAAAAAATAAAAGCTGGGCTTGGTGACTCATGCTTGTAATCCCAGTATTTGGGAGGCTGAGACAGGAGGATCGCAGGTTCACCGCCAAACTCAGCAACTTAATGAGGCCCTCTGCAACTTAGTGAGACCCTGTTTCAAAATAAGAAAAATCCGGCTGGGTGTGTAGCTCAGAGGTAGAATGCCCCTGGATTCAATCCCCAATATCAAAAATAAAATAAAAAATAAAAAGAGCAGAGGGTGGGGGAATATTGCTGGGAGGTAGAATGCCCCCTTGGTTCACTCCTAAGTGTGGGGTGAGAGGGGTGTAGCTAGTCCTGTGCCTAGAACACCATGTCTCCAATAATCAAATTTATCCAGGGAATCAAGGACTGCCTGGAGTATTTTTCTACAAAGGTCTTCAGTCTTACAACAGGAACAGTGAAAGAATGTAACAGTAAACCAAGAATAACAAGCTTAAGAAAGAGAAAGGTTTTTGTTGTTGTTTTTTTTTAAGAAAAAGTTGATAGCAAATCAGTTAGATAGAAAAGTGAAAATGAAGAACAGACCAGCAGATAAAGGGAAAAGATGGTGTACTTATGACCTAATTCATATAAGAGGTTTTGAGTGGGTAGATGTTTATTTTAGGACAGAAATGGTAACTTCAACCAGTAAAATTTAATAAGAATAGAAGCAAAGTGTCAGCAAACTGTAATGTCTTTCCCAGAAGGAACTAGAGTATAGGCAGCTACTGCCAAGTACTTTTAGAGCTACATAGAGTCTCCTTGGTAAGAACCACGGGGGAGCTGCTCCTTCAAGACTGGAGCAGTGGTACCAACTGTTCCCTCAAAGTCTAGATAGTCTGAGAAGGCAGGATCAGTCGAAAGAAAATAAACTATTCAAGGAATTATTTAGTGAGTTTCCAGTTATTCAAATTATAGATAGATGGGAACACAAGTGCTTCCTGTGCCTGGAGGAAACATGCCTAAGAAATTTTTAGAATTAAGACTCAAAATGAAGACAACAAGAATAGTGAAACAACAGAAGAGAGCCAGGCAGGACAGTGATAAATGAGAACCAAGCCTGGGTTAGGTCCAATCAGAACAACCATGCTAGTTAAGATTATCTAACTCAGAAGGTAAGGGTGGCCATGATTTTCTTGAACAATGGTTGCCTCTGTTCAAACTGGAACCTAGTGACTTATTTTTCATAATGAAGACCCCATTAGACAAAATCTAGAATGAAATGTTAGATAACACATGTATGGGCTAGGAAGGAAAGAAAATTTAAAAAAAAAAGAGGAACCATCAGATCCTACAAGGAGCATTAGGTCTATCTGCGTTAAGGAAATGGATCAACTTAGAAAGTCAATTATATTGGGGCGAACTCAGCCATTCCTTCATAAAAGGTGTAGAGGAAAGTCAAGCACTGGGACACATCCACAGTTGCTGAAAAGAGCAGAACAGAGAGAAACACTGCTGGACACAGACCAATCAAAAGCCAGGGGAGCGGCATGCCGAGGAGGGCTTGGCAGAGGCATCTGTCCTCACCAGGTCCCATCACAACTTGTCTGTAATCCTGTTGCCCTCAAAATCCATCCTCCCTTTCTTCAAAAATAATAATTAAAAGTTTAGGTGGGTATAAGGATACCTATGATGAAAGACTGCATTTCCCGGCCTTTCTTACAGTACAGATTATTCCTGTATCTAAATTGTGGCAAATGAGATGTAAGCAGGAGGTCTCTTGTGACAGCTTCCAAGCGTTTCCTTAAAATACTACACACAAGCACCCTGTGCTTTCCTCTTTGTCCCTTCCTCCTGTTTCCTAGGATGTATATTCTACATATGGGACAATGAGTGAGTATCTGAATCCCTGAAACTGAAGCACTGCATCAGGACTGTTGTTGCTGTGACAAAATACCTGAGAAAGACAACCTAAAGGAGGTAGGATTGATTTTGGCTCACAGTCTCAGAGGTTTCAGTGCATGGTCGGCTGACTTCATTGCTTTGGGCCTGTGGTGAGGTAGAACATCATGGTAGGGCATGGCAGAGGAAAACTGCTCAGATCATGGCAACCAGGAAGCAGACAGAGAGGAAGAGGCCGAGGACAAGATATAGTGCCCAAGGGCATGCCCCCAAGGACCCACTTGCTCCAACTAGGTCTACCTCCTGCAGTTTCCACCAGCTCCCTATAATCCATTCAGCAATAACTCCATCAATTGATTAATTTATCCATGATGTCAGAGTTCTCATGATCCAGTCACCCCCAGATTCCACCTCTGAACATTGCTGCACTGCGAACCAAGCCCTCAACACAGGAGTCTTTGGGGGACACTTTATATTCAAACCATAGCGCCCATAATGCTGACCTTCCCACTTCCTTCCCACTGTTATTTTGGATTTTCTGTTATTCATAGTGGTTCTATTGAAACATTGCCTAAGCTGATGAAAGAACTGAGTGCTACCAGGCATCAAGAACCCCTCCAGCTCAGACCGCAGAATCAGAAATTGGGAAGAATGAACATTAGACTAATGTCTTTTAACTCAGGCAGACAAAGAGAACCTAATCTTTGAACTTTAATTTCCCCCTGAGAAATGCACAATGATAAAGGTTATATTTCAATTGGGGACATCATTATTTTACTGGAATGGTTTTTATTGAAGCATCTTTACATCGTTATGTTACCTCTTTGAGGAACTACAGATAGATGGTTATGAACAACGTGATTAAGCACAATTAGGAATGAAAAATTACATTGGGAACTGTCGGCTGGCATTCAGACTGGCCCTGGGCTTACTTCAATCACACATTGCTTCATTCTTCACTGCCAGTCTTGAGCGTATACACAAAGAAAGAGTAGTTGCCACTCAGGTAGGAGCAGGGGATGCATTTTCGAAGGTGGGGACAGCACTGTCCTGATGGGTGAGGTCACACTCTGGGTTGGCCTTTATTTTAATGGTTAAGCCCAGTGAACAATGAGAATAAAAATGAATGTGGAAGCCGGGCGTGGTGGCGCATGCTTGTAATCCCAGTACTTTGGGAGGCAGAGACCGGAGGATCCGGGTTCGCGGCCAGCCTCAGCTCTCTCTCTCTCTCCCTGTCTCTCTCTCTCTCTCTCTCTCTCTCTCTCTCTCTACTTAGTGAGGCCCTTCGCAACTTCGTGAGACCCGGTTTCAAAATAAAGTATAAAAAATAGGGCCGGGGGAGAGGTAGAAAGCCTCTGGATTCAATCCCCAGTACCGCAAAAAAAAAAGGAAAAAAAAAGAAAAATGAATGTGGAAACACAACCCTCCTTTCCCCTAACAAGTTCTTTCCATGAGAAAGGAACTCGTTGCATAACATTTTATTTCTCTCAACCCCCTCTGTCATTCCTACAAATGACATGAGTGGCCGGGCATGGTGGTGCACACTTGTAATCCCAGTACTTGGGAGGCGGAGACCGGAGGATCCGGGTTCGCGGCCAGCCTCAGTTACTTAGTGAGGCCCTCTGTAACTTTGTGAGACCCGGTTTCAAAATAAAGGATAAAAAATAGGGCCAGGGGTGTAGCTCGGAGGTAGAATGCCCCTGGGTTCCATCCCCGGTACCGCAAAAAAAAAAAAAAAAAAAAAAGACCTGAGTGAATTTTCTGACTGGAAATTTGGAGAAGAAGTAGGTATCTGTGCCTCAGCCCTTCCTCCCCATTCTCTCTGGGGTCTATGTATCTGCAGAGAACATGCCTTGTTCTGTCCCTCCATTCTGCAGACTTTGTTTGTTTGTTTGTTTGTTTGTTTGTTTGTTTTGGTACTGGGGGTGGAAACCAGGGGCCTTCTACCTCTGGGCTATATCCCCAGCCCTATTTTATTTTTTATTTAGAAATGGTCTCACTGAGTTGCTGAGAGCCCCACTAAGTTGCTGAGTCTGATTTTGAACCTGTGATCCTCCTGTCTCAGCCTCCCAAGTACAGGAATTACAGGCGTGTGCCACCACGCCCAGCATTATTTTTATTTTTAAAAATAGGGTCTTGCTAAATTGCTGAGGCTGGCCTTGAACCTGCTATCCTCCTGTCTCAGCCTCCCAAGTACTCTGGGACTACAGACATGGCCACCACGCCTGGCTGAGAACTTGTTTTGAAACAAAACATAAAATAGGGCTGGGGGCATAGCTCAGAGGTAGAATGCTAATGGGTTCAATCCCCAGTACCACATTAAAAAAAAAAAAGATATTATTTCATCTCCCTCTATTTGACCACTTATCAGCTGGCCCTTTAGAAGGTACAAAGCCTAATAGGGATGGTAAATATGACCAGGATTACTAGGAAACCACTTCTCAGAGTTACCAGTAAATACACTAAATCTAGTCAACCAGGAGGCAAAATAGATTTAATTCCACGTAACACTAAGGTAGACAATAAAGCCAGAGAATTGGTGGCTAGGATATCAGCGGTAAGCTAGCTGGACATAGACATTTTGAAAGACCATCAGAACTAGCTTAGGTTAAATTTCACCAGAAGCCGACCTTGAGACAATTTGAGTGAAGGTCATTTATTTAAAAGGGCATGATGGCACACGCTTGTAATCCCAGTACTTGGGAGGCTGACACAGGAGGATCACAGGCTTGCAGCCAGCCTCAGCTACTTAGGCCCTCAGCAATTAAGTGAGACCCTGTTTCAAAATAAAGAATAAAAAATAGGACTGGGGATGTAGCTCAGAGGAAGAAGACCCCTGCGTTCAATCCCCAGTACTGCAAAAAAAAAAAAAAAAAAGTAAAATAGGGCTGGGGGTGTAGCTCAGAGGTAGAATGCCCTTGTGTTCAATCCCCACCGAGCACCACACACACACACACAAAGAGTAAATACAGGGAATACCAGTTCAGGAAATAAAAAATAAGATGGAAGGAACAGGAAACAATGTGCATTAAAGACGAACTGGAGCTCAACCCTCTGAGGATCTCTGGGAAACAAACACAGAACACTTTAGAATCGCCCTCCCACCCACCACCACCACTAAGGGGCCAAAAGGTATTAATTAATTAATTCCCTGGCACTTGCTGCCTGCCTTGACGTTGGTCTAACACCTTCTGAAGGCTGAGAAGGTGCTCTTACAGAGACTGAGGAAGCTGCAATGCAAAAGAGCTGTGGGCAGGGCCCTGGCACCAACTGTTACAAGGATGGGTGTTGCATTCCCACAAAAGAAGAGCTTAGCGTTCCTCACATCTTTTTCATGTATCACCTCATTTGACACTCAGAATATGATGTTGTGAGGCATCTAGGCAGGAGTTTTATCCTCATCAAGAGTAAGGAGGCTCTTTTTGCCGCATCTACTGCGAGAATGAAGACCATTCTCAGCAATCAGACTGTCGACATTCCAGAAAATGTCGACATAACTCTGAAGGGGCGCACAGTTATTGTGAAGGGCCCTAGGGGAACCCTGCGGAGGGACTTCAATCACATCAACGTAGAACTCAGTCTCCTTGGAAAGAAAAAGAAGAGGCTCCGTGTTGACAAATGGTGGGGAAATAGAAAAGAACTGGCTACTGTTCGCACAATCTGTAGTCATGTACAGAACATGATCAAGGGTGTTACACTGGGCTTCCGTTACAAGATGAGGTCTGTGTATGCTCACTTCCCCATCAACGTCGTTATTCAGGAGAATGGGTCTCTCGTGGAAATCCGAAATTTCTTGGGTGAAAAGTACATCCGTAGGGTTCGGATGAGGACAGGTGTTGCTTGTTCGGTATCTCAAGCGCAGAAAGACGAATTAATCCTTGAAGGAAATGATATTGAGCTTGTTTCAAATTCAGCTGCTTTAATTCAGCAAGCCACAACAGTTAAAAATAAGGATATCAGAAAATTTTTGGATGGTATCTATGTTTCTGAAAAAGGAACAGTTCAGCAGGCTGATGAATGAGCACTAGAAGTTATGGAGCTACAGAAACAAGATCCTGGATTATAAAGCCAATATGTGATGTTTTAATGATGCAATAAAAGACTTCTATTGGTAAAAAAAAAAAAAAAAAAAAGAGTAAGGAGGATGAGAAAACAAGGAATTGGAAAGACGAGGCCTTGCCCAAAAGAAAAATTTAAAAAAGCACAACAGAGAAATATCCAACAAATTTATTTTATTTTATTTTATTTTGTGGTGCTGGGAATTGAGCCCAGAGGCATTCTACAGTCAAGCTACATCCTCAGACCGATTTTATTTCTTATTTGGAAACAGGGTTTCACTAGGTTGCTGAGAGTCTCACTAAATTGCTGAGGGTGTCCTTGAACCTGGGATCCTCCTGTCTCTGCCTCCCAAGTACTGGGATTACAAGTGTGCACCACCATGCCCAGCTGGGAATACATGGAAATTTAAAATGAGACAAAGCCAAGTCCTGAACTTTTTAAATGAATAGACGAAAAGCAATTCTTTTTGAGAGGATGAAGTCAAAGTTGAAGTCAGAACAAGAATGAATTTTTTAATGTAAGTGCTGTCCTGAATTTATATGCAGAATTAACACACCCCACTTCCACCAAAGGCATCAAATTGCAGCTATTTTTTGCTTAGTCTTCAGAAATAGATACCCAAAATCCTAGAAGCTTAATTCAACTTTTCCAATAAACTAGATGGATAGATAGCTAGAAGATTAAACCAGAGGCTGCACTTGAACTCTTATGTCTATGATGATTGATATTTTGAAAAGCTAAAGCATGTTCAATTACTGATGGGGGCAATTTTCAAGACTGAATGGTGTTGCAAGCCTGTTAATCTAAACTGAAAACATTCCACAAAGTTAATAATTTCAGTGTTCTAAGACTCAAGTGAAGCAGTGTCCTTCTTGGTTAATGAAATTAGACTACAAGAAAAAGAGATATTTGAGAATATTTTCAATTAACTTGGGTACAAAGTTAATAAAACTATACATTGTAACTTTGATATTTTCTTCATTTAGAAAACAGAAGAGCAAAACAATATGCCATTATAAATTGTAAAAAAATTATAATTTTAAATTACAAGGAGTAATTAAAAGTAAAAGACAAAAATTATTAATCTCTTACTGTCACACACAAAGAAATCTATTCAGCTGGGCATGGTGGTGCACATGTATAATCCCAGTACTTGAGAGGCTGAGACAGGAGGATCACAAGTTCAAGATCAGCCTCAGCCATTTAGCAAGACTCTCAGCAACCTAGCGAGACCCTGTTTCAAAACAAAACATTTTTAAAAGGGCTGGGGTATAGCTCAGAGGTAGAATGAATGCCCCTAGGTTTAATCCCCAATGCCACCAAAAAAAAAAAAAAAAATCCACTACACCACCTCCATCATTGCCTACAAAAATAAAAGCCAAAGCTTAGCATTTAAGACCCTTCAAAGTCTGGCCAAAACTGCCTCCTCTGTCACTCGGATTCTAATTACAAAATGCCTCTCAGTCCCGACCACCATCACCAGCCTGAGCTACTGCAGGAGTTTTTAACTGGCCTGCCTGTTTTCTCTCTGGCACCGTCCTCAGTAGCTAGAGTGATGTTTTAAGACTCCTTCCAATGGTGTAATGACTTTCATAATTGCTCACCCTGCATCCAATCTCACTTTCTTCCTTTCCTTATAATTTCCAAATTCTTTAGGGAGCCACTACATCCTCATTAACTAGCAACCATGCCATTTGGAATTGGCCACAACTCTACCTCCAACAAGGGGAGTTGTAATTGCAGTAATAACTTCCCCCTCACTGCAGAGTGTAGGTTAGGGATGGACAATAACAAAACCTAATCCAAAAGTGCATAACAAGCCCCTGGTCACTGTGGCCAATCCAGGCTGATCTAATCAGGGGGAAGCTGGGCTCTTCTCTCTTTTTTTTTTTTTTTTGTGATACTGGGAATTGAACCCAGAGGCATTCTAGCTCCGAGCTACACCCCCAGACCAATTTTATTTCTTATTTGGAAACAGTCTCACTAGGTTGCTGAGAGCCTCACTAAATTGCTGAGGCTGTCCTCGAACCTGCGATCCTCCTGTCTCAGCCTCCCAAGTACTAGGATTACAAGCATGCACCACTATGCCCGGCTCTGAGCTCTTCTTTTAAATGACTTACAATTCCCCTATCCTTACGAAAAAAGAAACATGTACCCTGGTTGCTGCCAAAACCATGTTGTAGCATTGAGAGAAACTAGCCCACGGGCTTTCAGAGAGAACCGGAGAAAGGAACCAGAACCCTCATCTGGACTTTTTGGTTACACAAGCCAGTCAATCCCCTTTATTGTTTAAAGCCTTTAAACAGGGTTCATGATGCGTGTAGTAAAAGCTCCCCAGCTGACAGAGACGGCCTCCCGGTGGCCACAGGATCAGCTCTAGACTTCTGACATGCCCCATGTGTCCCAGCCTTGCCCCATGCCATTTGCCTGAGTGCCCACTAGTCTTCAGAAAACTGACCTGTTTCTTTCTTCCTGCGCCACCACACCCAGCTCTTTCTGTTTCTTAAACATGAAAGTTTCCTTTTATCCACCTCACTGCTTTTGCAAGTATTTGTCTCTGTAGATTCTCGCTCCTGCTGTATATATCAATATCTCCTCATCTCCCATGTCTTCGCTACACCATCTCCTTGTACTGACCCAGTCTACTGTATATCTCCATAGTAATTTGTTTGTGGCTAGGGCAGTTTCAAAATCAGCAACCTCATGAGAAAACAGGATGGGAGAAGGTCAGGATGTGAGCTGGAAGTAATCTTGGGTGCCACAAGCAAACATTGCATTTGGTCTGTCCCTTCTGGGAAAGAGTTATCCAGTACATGTCAGAGAAAGGGTTGGATAAAAAATTTTATTCATAAGAAGCCAGACACACTTGGCTGTGTGGGGTGGAGAAGGCCATGTGGAAGCTGGCAGAGTGGTAGGTGAGGATATGGTGGAATGAGAGCAGCAAGGCAGTGAAGAGCCTGGAGAAGGACTGCAGCTGTCAGAGAGTGCAGACTGGTCAACATGAGAGAGGGGAAACGGACTTTGAGGACGCATTGTAAAAACATGGGTCCAGGTGTCTTCTATTAAAATAATCTCCTCAGGAAACAGAAAACAAGTTACCAGGGGAAAGAGGAACGGGTAGTAGCTACTACTTAATGGTTATAGAGTTTCTGTTTGGGGTAATGAAAAAGTTATAGAAATAGTGGGACTGGTTGAACACTGTGAATGTAATTTGTGCTACCAAATTATTCATTTGTTTATTTTTTTTTGGCACTGGGAATTGAACCCAGGGGCATTCTACCTCTGAGCTACACCCCCAGCCCTATTTTTTATTCTTTATTTTGAAACAGGGTCTCACTAAGTTACGGAGGGCCTCGCTAAGTAGCTGAGGCTGGCCGCCGGATCCTCCTGTCTCAGCCTCCCAAGTACTGGGACTACAAGCATGAGCCACCACGCCCGATTGAATTATACAGTTAAAAATGGTCAATTTTAAGCTGAGCATGGTAGTGCACACCTGTAATCCTAGTACTTGGGAGGCTGAGACGAGGATCACAGGTTCGAGGCCAGCCTTAGCAACTTAGTGAGGCCCTGTTTAAAAATAAAAAAATAAAATAGGGCTGAGGTGTAGCTCAGAGGTAGAATGACCCTGGGTTCAATACCCAGTACCACACACACACGTACAAAAACAAAAAAAAAAATGGTCAATTTTATTTTATGTATATTTTACCATAACTGAAAAAATTATTTAATTTAAAAACTACAGCCAGGCCCATAATCCCAGCTACTCAGGAGGCTGAGGCAGGAGGATCACAAGTTCAAGGCCAACCTCAGCAACTTAGCAAGACCCTGTCTCAAAATTTTAAAAATGTCCTGGGGATATAGCTCAATGGTAAGAGGGCCCCTGGGTTCAATGCCTAGTACTGGGTGGGTGGGTGGATAGGGACTCTAGCTCACTAGGGACTGTGAAGGAAAAACTAGAGTAGGCCAAGCCAACCAAGAAGGAGGTTGGCACATTAATCTGGTCAGGAGGGATGAGAACTACAACTGGGACAGTGGTAGGAAAAGATTTGGAAGTAGGATAGTCAGGACCAAATGAGTTTGGTTATAGACTTGCCAAGTTTGAGGCATGCAGTAGATACAGCCCAGCTTCTTCCTGAAGGAGGATTAAGGCACTCTTTCCCCCAGCTCACCCAGGTATAGAATGATAATGTTCCCAGCTGCATCCCTTCCTGGAAATTGTCCTTGGCTGAAAGGAGCTGCAAGGGTTCATGGGAACTTAAGAAGAAATGGTTAACAGAATGGGGCAGTGATGGTCAGAGAAGACAATTTGAGTTTAGGTTGGATTTAGCAGCATAGAGACCATTGGTGACTTTAGCAGGAGGAGTTTATGAGGATAGGCAAGGTCAGGTCTGGGTTGCAGAGGGATGGAAGCTACATATGAGGGAACAAGTACTTGCTGGACCTGAATCTTAAAGGAAGGCTAGAAATTGGAACTTGGGAAGACTGGCTAGGCTCAGAAAATGGTGTGAACAAAAGAACTCAGGCTGGGGAAGGGAAGACCTTCAGTTTGAATGGAGCTGTAGGGACACCTGGAGAAGTAGGTGGTGCCCAGGCCAGGCTTTCTAAAACAGTAGACTGTAGGATTTTAGTGCGTCCAACCAGGCTGTCTCCACACTTGTGCCTTAGTTCCACTGGATATTACCCTCTGAGAATTGCGCGTTCTGTCCCAAGGCTGTGAACTGAACCATCCACGCTGGATGGGTTTCAGCCATGATCCCTTTGGACTTGTTTACAAATGCAGATGTGGATACACTTTCTGAAATGTTAAGCCAGTTTAACACCTTGATAAGTTTCCTAACCTGTCTAGATTTATTTCTGATACTTTTTGTTTTTACTAACAGGATTTTCGAATTTTTAATTACTTATATAAGTTATACAGAAAGGATTGAGTACAGATGCCAAATTGTATCCATTATAACTTCAGCCAAAGTGCATTTTCTTTTGTGGCCATTGTTTCTACCAAATCCAGTTTTACTGGATATATATTTGCAGAATTAAATTTTATCAAGACAATTTGATCTTTTTTTTAGAATCTCTAATGAATTGTTGAGTGTGAAATTTTAACCATCATCAAGTTGTATTTTTAGATTATTCTTTCTAAGAAAGTTTTTGTGGCTTGATAAAAATTCATGGATAAAGCTTCTGCAGTTCAGTCTGCATTCTTTTTGGATGTGCCGTGAAGTAGACCACAGGGCACCTTCATAGTAGTCCAGTTACAAATGGATAAACACTAAGAGTAAATCTTAGTGTCTCCTTTTATTAGTGAAGTTCTGAGGCACTTCTGAAAAATAGTGCTTTTTGCTCCTCCAAGTCCCAACCTTACAATCAATGTGTTCTTTAAGCTCCAAAGAGAATCTGGCTCACTCATTTATAGGTTAGCTTTCATCTTTGCACACTCTTCATCTCCTTGGAAAGTGATAACATAGTTATTTTAAATCTAAAAAATCTACAAAAATGGCAAGTTTGTATGGGTCAAAGTAAGATGATTACTTTTACAAGTTAAGGGGGTAAACATCATCTGGCAGCATACAACATACCACAACGAAGAACATCTTCATGTTAGACGAGAATTATAAATCCCAATACCTAGGCAGTTGATCTGATGTCAAAACCTGAGTGAAGTGCCCACCAGCTGGGTAATTAATAGAGGGGATCCAGGGAGGCACGGCAGGGACAGCAGTGACCTAAGAGGAACGCCTATGTGCCCCTTCCCTAGGGGCTCACTGCTCAGCTCTGGCCTGTTGGCCCTAAGCAATCTCTGTCAATACATTAGAATCTCAGACTCAGCCAAATTTATTTTTCAAAAGAGGTCAGGAAGCCAGGCGTGGTGGCACACGCTTGTAATCCCAGTACTTGTGAGGCTGAGACAGGAGGATCCGGGTTTGCAGCCAGCCTCAGCTACTTAGTGAGGCCCCTCCGCACCTTAGTGAGACCCTTCAAAATAAAGACTAAAAAATAGGACTGGGGGTGTAGCTCAGAAGTAGAATGCCCCTGGTACCATCCCCAATACCACAAAAAAAAAAAGAAGTCAGGAAGCCAGGTATAGTGGCACATGCTTGCAATCCCAGTACTTGGGAGGCTGAGACAGGAGGATCACAGGTTTGCAGCCAGCCTCAGATATTTAGTGAGGCCTTCTGCACCTTAGCGAGACCCTGTTTCAAAATAATGACTAAAAAATAGCCCAGAGGTAGAATGCCCCTGGGTTCAATACCCAGTACTGCTAAAAAAAAGTCAGAAGCCATGCCCAGTGGCACACTCCTGTAATCTCTATATCTGGGATGTTGAGACAGGAGGATTGCAGTTTTGAAGCAAGCCTCAGCAACTTAGCGAGACCCTGTTCAAAATGAAAAATAATATAAGGCTGGGGGTATAGCCCAGAGGTAAAGCACCCCTGGGTTCAATCCTTAGCAATACACACACAAACACACACACATGAAGTCAGAAGTTTGGATTTTAGCCGGGTGTGGTGGCACGCGCTTGTAATCCCAGTACTTGGGAGGCTGAGACAGGAAGATCGCAGGATCGTGGCCAGCCTCAGCTATTTAATTAGGCCCTCCACAACTTAGACCCTGTTTCAAAATAAAGAATAAAATAGGTCTGGGGGTATAGCTTGGAGGTAGAATG
>PVJS01008368.1:0-53307 GCA_004027185.1 Glis glis | reverse complement strand
CGGAAGGAGGTAACTACCTATCACAGCCCTCCTGAGGCTAGGTGGGGCTATCTGCGGGACCTCCCCCTGAGGAATTCGCCAGCGCCATCTTTGCCATTAATATGCTGAATTACTGCCACGTGGGAGAGGCCCGGTACTCTAGAGCAGGCTTCTGCCAGTCCACCAGGCCCTTTCATGGCACTGGGTAGAGACCCCTGCAACTGGGGATTGAACCCAGGGGCATCCCACCTCTGAGCTACACTCCCAGCCCTATTTTTTATTTTACTTTATTTTATTTAAACAGGATCTCGCTACATTGCTGAGGCTGTCCTTGAACCTGAGATCCTCCAGTCTTAGCCTCCCAAGTACTGGGATTACTGGGGGTGTGCCACCACAGCCAGCCAGAGACCACACCCCACCCGAGACCACGCCCCACCTGAGACCACTCCTCGCCCAAGACCATGCCCCCAAGACCACACCCCGGTCAAGACCACGCCCCCCGAGACCACGCCCCGCCAAGACCAAGACTAGGGCCTGCGGAGGGGACGAGCCCATGCCCCCGAGGACCTGGGGGAATGTTCCATGCGAGTAGAGACCCTGCCTTGGGGTTTGGGGTCCGCTCTAGGATGTAAACCCCTCAAATTGTAAGACAGATGTTTATTGAACCAAGACACTTCCTCTCGTGCTTTCTAAAAAATTGAGGTCAAGCCCAGAGTGGTGGCACATGCCTGTAATCCTGGTACTTGGGAGGCTGAGACAGGAGGATGGCAGGTTCGAGGCCAATCTCAGCAATTTAGCACGGCCCTCAGAAACTTAGTGAGACCCTGTTTCAAAGTAAAAAATGGGTTGTAGCTCAGAGGTAGAATGCCTCTGGGTTCAATCCCCAGTACCAAAAAAATATATATAATAATAATAATTGAAGTTGAATTCACATAACATAAAAGTATCTACTTTATTTATTTATAATTAATTCATTTTTTCTGGTACTGGGGATTGAAGCCAGGGGCATTCTACCTCTGACCTACACCCTCAGATCTATTTTTAGTTTTTATTTTGAAACAGGATCTCTCTAAGTTGCTGAGGGTCTCTCTAAGTTGCTGAGGCTGGACTCGAAGCTGTGATCCTCCTGTCTCAGTCTCCTAAGCACTGGAATTACAGGCATGCTCCACAACGCCTGGCTAAAAGTTACCATTATTTTATTTTAATTTTTTCTGGCACCAGGGATTGAACCCAAGGGCATTCTACCTCCAAGCTACATCTCCAGCCCTATTTTTTATTCTTTTTTTTTTTTTTGCGGTACTGGAAATGGAACCCAGGGGCATTCTACCTCCGAGCTACACCCCTGGCCCTATTTTTTAGTCTTTATTTTGAAACAGAGTCTCACTAAGCTGCGGAGCGCCTCACTAAGTAGCTGAGGCTGGCCGCGAACCTGCGATCCTCCTGTCTCAGCCTCCCAAGTACTGGGATTACACGTGTGCACCACAACGCCTGGCTAAAAGTTACCCATTTAAAGTCTACTATTCAGTGGCGTTTAGTACATTCCTAATGTGGTACAACCATCACCTCTATGTAGTTCCAACACATTTCTATACCTCAAAAGGAAACCCCATGCCCATCAGCATCGGCCCTGTTCCCCTCCCTCTCTGGGAATCCCTGGCAACCAACAAGCTGTGCTTTATCTCTGGATTTCCCTGTCCTGGACATTTTCTATAAATGGAATCGTATAACATGGTCTTTTGTGACTGGCTTCTTTCACTCATCGTAATGTCTTTAAGGTTCATCCATGTCGTAGCATGTGTCAGTACCACATTCCTTTTCCTGGCATGGTAATATTCCAGTGTTTTGATAGACCATATTTTGTTTATCCACTCATCCATTGGTGAACATTTGAGCTATTGAGAATAGTGCTACTATGAACATTAGTCTCTCATGAGCTTTCTTTTGCCCCTTGGTACTGGGGGTTGAACCCAGGGGCATTCTACCTTCGAGCTACACCCCTAGCCCTTTTTATTTGGAAATGGGGCCTCAACTAAGTTGCTGAGGCTGGCCTCTAACCTGAGATCCTCCTGTCTCAGCCTTCAAGTACTGGGATTACAGACGTGTGCCGCCGCACCCAACTCTCGTAAGCTTTTGAATAACGTTGGCATCCCATCCCTGTTCCTTAGCATGATTTCCGTCTCCTGACATACATGGCCTTATGCTCAACCACCTACAGTTCCTGGAATTTTTTTTTTTTTTTTTTGGTACTGGGGATTGAACCCAAGGCCATTCTACCTCCTAGCTAGGTACACTCCCAGCCCTTTAAAAAAAAATTGCTGTCGTTCTGAAACAGGGTCTTGCTAGGCTGCTGAGAGTCTCGCTACATTGCTGAGGCAGGTCTTGAACCTGCAATCCTCCTGTCTCAGCCTCCCAAGTACCGGGATTACAGACATGCGCCACCACGCCCGGCTCAGTTCCTGGAATTTGGTTAAATGTGCTTCCAGTTCGCATGTTGGCACAGTTATGTCCTGGCATGGCGCACTACGTCCCTTCCCCACCTGGCGTCTAGGTCTGTTTTCTGCTGCAGTAACAGAAGACCACAGACGGAGCAATTTCTAGAGAAAAGACATTTGTTTCTCACGGTTCTGGGGCTCCAGTGCCGCGGTGTGGCATCCAGCGGGGGCCCTCTGCCTATCATTCCATGGCGGGAGGCATCGCAGGGCCAGAGCCAAGGAGCAGGCATCAGCTCAGTCTCTCCTCCTCTTCCTACAGAGCCACTAGCGCCATCCTGAGGCCACCCTTGTGACCTCACCAGCCCCAACCACTCCCCAAACGCCCCACAGACACCATCAACATGTGGAGCGAGAGATTAAGCTTCAGCCCGTGAACTCTGGGGCACAAAATCAAAGTGTAGCACCCGGCTACCTCTTGCTTGTCCTTCAAGGTTGGGACAAAGTGTCACCTTTGCTGGGAACACGTCCCTCGTGTCATGTAACTAACTTAAATGTCTAGGAAGGATGAATTCAACACTATTGTTTTTCACATTGCTTATTCAATTACCAGAAGTTATTTATGTTAAAGTAACTGCATAGTCTTTGGGGTTACCAACAATAGAACATTCCTGAAAACAGGTATGCTTCCTAAGGAAACTGGGCCCATTCTTTTTTATTGAGCCTGTTAGACTAAGTCTTTTTTATTTTATTTTATTTATTTATTTATTTATTTATTTATTTATTGCGGTACCAGGGATTGAACCCAGGGGCGTTCTACCTCCGAGCTACACCCCCGGCCCTATTTTTTATACTTTATTTTGAAACCGAGTCTCCTGAGGTTACGGAGGGCCTCACTAAGTAGCTGAGGCTGGCAGCAAACCCGGATCCTCCGGTCTTAGCCTCCCAAGTACTGGGATTACAAGCGTGCGCCACCATACCCAGCTTAAGTCTTTAAAAAAAAATAAAAATAGCCTTATTGAGAAATAATTCATATGCCATATTATTTATTCATTTAAAGTGTTCAGTGGAGGCAGGTGTGGTGGCACACACCTGTAATCCCAGTACTTAGGAGGCTGAGACAGGAGGATTATGGGTTTGAGGCCAACCTCAGCAACTTAGCAAGACCAGTTTCAAAACAAAACAATTAAAAGGGCCGGGGGTGTAACTTGGAGGTAGAATACTCCTGGTACCACAAACAAACAAGCAAGCAAAAAACCCAGTACAACACACACATACACACAGAAATGTTCAGTGGTTTTAGTATATTCAAAAAGTTGTGCAACTATGACCAAAAAGTGTCACGTATCCATTAGCAGACACCTCCCTTTCTCGTCCCTCACGCTTCCGTACCCAATTCTCTATTTTCCTGCACTGAGTCTCAAACACTCTGAGAAGCCCTCCCTCCCCGCCCTGCCTTGGATGTCGGCTTTGAGCATCTGTGTGGATGAGGAGATTTTTCCAGACAGAGCTGGAGGGAGGATGGGTGTATTTGTCTGTTTTCTGTTGCTAATAACACAACGCCACAGACTGGGTGAGTTATAATGAAAAGAGACTGACTGTGGCTTGTGCTTCTGGTCCCAGGCTGAGGGGCCACATCTGGTGATGGCCTTGTTGTCAGAGTCCTGAGGAGGCACAGGGCGGCACACCATGAAAGTGTGTGTGTGTGGTGGGGGTGGGTACTGGTCTTTCTCCTCCTCCTCCTCCTCCTCCTCCTCCTCCTCCTCCTCCTCCTTTTCCTCCTCCTTCTTCTCCTTCTTTTTGGTACTGGGGATTGAACTCAGGCATCCTGAGCTACACTCCAGCCCTATTTTACTTTTTGTTTTGAAACAGAGTCTCACTAGGTTGCTGAGAGTCTTTCCAAGTGCTGAGGCTGGCCTCGAACCTGCAATCCTCCTGTCACAGCCTCCCAAGTCCTGGCATTACAGGTGTGTGCCAACACCCCTGGCTTATTTTTTATTTTGAAACAGGGTCTTACTAGGTTGCAGAGGGTGTCACTATGTTGCTGAGGCTGGCCACAAACCTGTGATCCTCCTGTTTCCCAAATCCTGGGATTACAGGTGTGTGCCACTACACCCCGTCATTTCCCCTTTCTTAAAAAGACACCAATAAACTGGGCATGGTGGCGCACGCTTGTAATCCCAGTACTTTGGGAGGCGGAGACCGGAGGATCCGGGTTCATGGCCAGCCTCAGCTCTCTCTCTCTCTCTCTCTCTCTCTCTCTCTCTCTCTCTCCTTAGCGAGGCCCTCCGCAACTTCGTGAGACCCGGTTTCAAAATAAAGTATAAAAAAAAATAGGGCCGGGGGCGTAGCGCGGAGGTAGAACTCCCCTGCGTTCAATCCCCGGTACCGCAAAAAAAAAAAAAAAAAAAGACACCAATAATTCAATCATGAGTGCTCTACCTTCATGGCCTTGTCTAATCCTAGTCACCCCTAAACCCCAGGGTCAGTTTAAGTTTCCATCCTTTTAAGATCTCAGAATGGGGGCTCAACTCCACCATGAATTTCAGGGGCACAAACCACATTCACAACATAGCAAAGGGCATGGGAGAGAGGGAAGGAGAGACACAGATGGGGCAGAGATGTATGAAAGTGGGAGGAGGCTTCTAGAAGAAGAGGAAGTAGGAGACACGGAGAGATAAATAGGGAGAGAGGAATGAGTCCCTAAGTACTCCTTTGGGCAAATGCACAGGGTTTGTTTCTATCAACAAACAGTGACGTCATGGAGATTAGACGGAGTTGAGAACATTACTGGGACGAATGTTCCATTGATTATATGACTTGTTGACGAACAGGAGCAGAAGTGCGGCTGGCTGATCGGTCTCAAATTCTCCCCTGACATCTACAGGAAAGTAAAGAGCATCATCTCAGATCCTCCCCCCACTGTCGTGTGCATGGGGTGAGAGATCTGCCTGTGGGTACCACATCTCTACAACATTCAAAATGTCCACGGGGCCGGGGTGGTGGCGCACGCTTGTAATCCCAGTACTTGGGAGGCCGAGACAGAGGATCGTGGGTTTGAGGCCAGCCTCAGCTACTTAGCGAGACTCTCAGCAACCCAGTGAGACCCTGTTTCAAAACAAAAAAATCAAAAGGGCTGGGGGTGTAGCACAGAGGTAGAATGTTCCTGAGTTCAACCCCAAGTACCAGAAGAAAAAAAAAGTCCACTGGGTATAAATGTATGATTTCAATTCAGGCTGCCATCTTTTTTGTGTTTAATTTAACATATAGATAAAGCGGTCCGTCTGGAGGACTTGTCTTCTCTCTGACGATATTCGCTGGGCATCTGGTGCAGTTCCTGGCACGTCCTTACCGCTCGGCGTTTAGGCAGAGGCCAAGGGTCTCTTTGGTAGGCAGGATGACGGCCCCACAAAGAGGTCCATATCCGGATCCCCGGAGCCTGTGGCTGCAACACCCGACGTGGCAGAAGCCACTTTGCACACATTGATTGAGGGTCCTGAGATGGGGAGGTGGTCCTGGACCAGCTTGGGGTCCAGTGTAATCTCCGGGAAGGGCGGGGGCACAGAAGGAGGGCGTTGACAAGAGCGGAATCCAGAGCGAGCAGGGCCCCAAGGAAGGACCCGGCGAGCCCAGGTGTCTCTCCTAGGGAACCGGCCCTGTGGATACGCTGTAGACGTCCCTCCTCCGGATCTGTGAGAGGTACATGGGTACCTTTCAGTCCTCTCCCTCGGTGGTCAATGGATACAACAGGCAGAGGAGATGGAGACGGATTTCCACATTACACTGAGTTTCCTTTTGAGAGGGTGGCCATTATTATTATTATTATTATTATTATTATATTTATTCGGCAGTATTGGGGATTGAATGCAGGGGCATTCTACCTCTGAGCCACACTCCCAACCGTTTTTATGTTTTTGTTTTGAAACAGGGTCTCACTAAGCTGCTGAGTCTCGCTATGTTGTGGAGGCTGGCCTCGAACCCAGATCCTCCGGTCTCAGCTTCCCAAGTACTGGGATTACAGGCGTGTGCCCCCACGCCCGGCTTGGCTTTTCCTATTGTAATAACAGCTGGCACGCACAGAGTGGTAACGACGTGGCGGGAGCTGTACCAGGTGTCCAGCAAATATCTCATTTATTTTCCCTGCAGCCCTATGAGACAGACCCCGGCATTATACTTATTTTGCAGGACTAAAGCTTAGAGCAGTCTCTCTTAAGCAGAGGTGATTTTGACCCCCAGGGGACATTAGACAATGTCTGGTCATCACTGCCAGGGCTGGGGGTGCTCCTGGCATCCAGCGGGGAGATCCAGGGACGAAGTAGTTCCAGGGGTCTCCTGGGGGTGACCTGAGTCAGTTGTTTATAAATCGTCACCATTTGGCAGGGCGTGGTCAGTGATTGGTATGAATGACTGCGTGCGTGTGCACACGCTTGGGGTGTGTGTCTGTGCTGTGTGCACACAGGTGTCTGCAGTGTGCAGATGGTGTGTGGCACACGTATGTGCATGTGCAAGCTCCTGTGGCGGGGGGAGGTTAGGGAGGAGAGAGGACGCCGCCCCACCTCGATTTCCACTGTGACCAGCTCCGGTGCTCCGGTGCCCCCCACCTTAGTGACAGGCCGAAGCAGCCAGTGTCCCCGAACACATTCTGCCTGTTCTCACATCTGTGTCCCCATTTCCTCCTCCCCGTCATTAACCGCCGCCTCCCTCTGTTACTGCCTTGAAGCGTTTCTCTCTGATTGGATTGTGACCTCCGTCCCCAGCTCCAGCACCCCGGGGTCTTGGCACAGATATCTGTTGGGACGTGGAAGGGCGCACCCCTGCCCGGGCAGCATCGTAAGCAACTCGCTGTTTGCTGGAAACAGTTGGGGGCACGGGCTTCCTCCGCCGGGATCCTAAACCGCTGCGGCTCTGACCTGGTTACGGCGAGTCACCTGCCAGAGGCTCGGTCTTCTCATGGGCGAGTTGACGTCCCTAACCCTTGCTTTGAATGAAGCGTTAGACGAAGCATCTAAGCAAATCACGAGACACCAACGGGTGCACTCGTCTTCGTCCCCTTTCTCTTTCTTTGGGAACAAAATTAAATTCATTTATATTTATTTGTGAATGAGGAAAGATTCTGCTGTCCTTGCGTAAGGATTTTGTAGTCTACGCCTTGGACAGGACAGGACAGGTCCATGCAAAAGCCCAGGCGACACCTTTTCCTGATGACCGATGGCCGTATAACAAACAGTCCCCAAACTTAGTGGCTGAAAACAGTGCATGATTCTAGAATTTCTGACAGTTCCGCCGGTTGCCTGGGAGCCAGGAGGTGTTCGCGGAGCCTCTGGGCCTTTGATGCGGGCGTCACTAACAGCTCGTGAGGCTCCTCCCTCTGCTGGGATGGTGGGAAGAGCTGGCGCTGGTCATACCAGGGTGTCTGGAGGCACATGGTGACAGGCGTCACCTGGAACAGGCATTCCCACGCAGCCAGGCTTCCTGGGAACTAGCTCAGATGCCACGCAGCACCATTTTGGGCGTATCTACTGGTTATGCCAGCCCAGCCCAAATCTACAGGTGAGAGGACCACGCCAGAGTGTGGGCACCGACCAGGAGGCCATCTTCAGAGATCGGCTACCATGATTCAAAGCGGTACACAAAGAAATAAGAAATGATATTCTCTGTTGGACGCGTCTAATTGTAGGAGGCAGCAAACTTTCTCTGTACAGAGCCAGGTAGTAAATTGTTTAGATTTGCAGGCCCGATGGTCTTTGTAACTACTTAACTCTGCTACGACAGTGTGAAAGCAAGCCCAGACGATATGTAAATGAATGGGCATGTTTGTGTTCCAATAAAACTTTATTGACGAAACAAGTGGTGGGCCGGATTTGCCCTGCAGGTCATCGTTCAACACCCCCTGGTCTATTTGAGGATGAAGACGATAAGAGTGATGACAGTCAGGACCACCATTTATTAGGTACTTAGCAAGTGGGTGTGTTCATTTCCTGTGGTTGCTATAAGAAATTACCACAAACCTGGTGGCTTAAACAGCAAAAAAATTATTCTTTCACAGTTCCAGAGGCCTGAAGTCCAAAATCAGTTCCACTGGCCTGAAATCAAGGGACTGGCTGGGCTGCACGCCCTCCCAAGGCTCTGGGAGGGAGTCTGTTCCTCGTCTTTCTGGACGTGACATTTGCTCCTGGTTTTTGGTGACAGCTGGCGCTCCTTGGCTTGTGGCCACGTCACTCCATTTCTGCCTCCATCCATCCTTAGCCTTCTTTCTCCTGCCTGTGCATCACATCTCCCTTTAGCCCTCTCTTATAAAGTACTTGTACTTAGAACCTGCCAGGGTAATCCAGGACGATCTAGCCATCTCAGGATCCTTAACTTAATCACATCTCTTGCTGTTTAAGGTCATGCTCACAGGATCCTGGAATGAGGAGTAGAGAGATCTTTGGAAGGTCATTTTCTTTTCTAGCCTACCACAAGGGGGGCAGGCACTTTATGCATTCTTACTTTTCACATCAAGTCTAAGAGGCAGCTATTATATTTACTATTTTACAGATGAGGAGATTGAGAGCCAGAACCATTGGCTAATTAGCCTGTATTTTTTTTCAGCTGGTAAGTGGGCTCAAGCTCTTTCTGGAATATTCCTGGGAGAGATACTGGGCTGTGCTATCCTATCCTTATGCAATTTCAAGGAATTCACATAGTTTCTCAGAAACTTGGGTGTTCCCATCTGTAAAATGAGAATCATACCTTTCTTGACCTAGGTCACATGAAATTAGACAATTTTTATGCGAATCCTTTGAAGAATATTATGTGTCATATAGATGCTAGGGTTTTTTTTTTATCTAGAATGAGTTCATCAGAAAGTCTTCATATAAAAGAAAAGAGATGGTTGGGTATGGTGGCACATGCCTGTAATCTCAGTACTTGTGAGGCTGAGACAGGAGGATTGTGGGTTTGAGCCAGCCTCAGCAACTTAGCGAGGCCCTCTGCAACTTAGTGAGACCCTTTTTCAAAATAAAAAATAAAATAGGAGCCGGGCATGGTGGCACACACCTGTAATCCCAGTACTTGGGAGGTTGAGATAGGAGAATCGCAGGTTCGAGGACAGCCTCAGATAGTAGTGAGACTCTCAGCAACCTAGTGAGACCCTGTTTTAAAATAAAAAAGTTAAGTAGGGTTGGGGGTGCAGCTTAGAGATAGAATGTCCCTGTGTTCAATCCACAGTCAATAAAATAAAATAGGGCTAGATGTGTGGCTCAGAGGTAGAATGCCTCTGGGTTCAATCCCCAGTGCAGAGAGAGAGAGAGAGAGAGAGAGAGAGAGAGAGATACTACTTGGCTGAATGTCGTGAACAAAGTGCCAAAATATTTCTAGAAATCTTCAGTGTCTCAGAGTGCTGGGACTTTACTTAAGGTAGTGAAATTCTGATGTAGCGACATGTTTGCATCTTCCCTGTTTGAGGAAGTATACCTGGCAGCCACTTCCCAGAGAAAGAGAGAAGACACGCTGAATCATTCCAAGTTGGAAGGGGAGGGAAGCTTGATTCTTTCCCGTGCTTATTCCTCCTCCATCCTTCTAGGCATCCTTAACCACTGTGTTAGAGTTTGATTGCGACTGTGCCAGGTGCTGTTTCTGTCCGTTAACCTTCTGCAGTTGCTGTCATCTCGGTAATAGAGGAAGGATGGTGGGGGTGTGGAGCGGGTGGAAGGTTGCATAGGTAAGCAGGAAAACGAGTCCAGGCAGAAGACAGCAGGCACGAGGGAGAACCTAGACATCTTTATCAAAATTGATTTTTAACCGGACAGGCCTCTCTTCTGCATACATGCTACATTTATAAATCTAGGTCAGATGCAGAAAACATGTCCACTCAGAACAGAGCCCATTCAGCGCCACAGCAGACATCACCAATCAATCACAGAGACCCGGCTCTCCAGGCAGCCACTACCAATCAATGGACTCTATCTATCACCTCTGCGCTAGTTGATAAGCCGAGGAGGTAAATTTCATGGCATTAATTAACTTACTTAATTCAAAAGCCTTTTTCGCCTGCTGTTTGTCCCCAAGCTGAAGCTGCTCGTTGACTGTTTTAGTAACTGCCTGGTGCATTTGCAACCCGACAATATCAGCTACTGATGGCGCACCGTGCACAGGGTCTCTGCATTGAATTCGCACACATGTTAGTTTTCTAGGTGACTGAAGCTCATCTGATAAGATGCTAATAGAGGGGAGGGTTCTGCTTATGATGTGTTGGGAGACGGCTGCTCCAGCGAGTCGAGGTTACCCCTGCGTGTTACTGCAGTGTCTATTAGATGATGTGGGAATTCAAAAGAAGTTACTACCCTCAAAAACATACTTTTGGGAGGAAAACGAGGACAGCAGCAAAAAATTGTGCACGTATATGTGTGTATGTGTGTGTGTCTATGTGTGTGCATGTGTGTCTACATGTTTGCATGCATGTGCATATGTGTATGCATGTGTGTGTCTACATGTGTGTATGTGTGTGTGCATGTGTGTGCGTGTGTGCATTCCTGGACAGAAAATGAGAGGGCATTCAAGCAAAAACGGCAGTGTGTTCATACTTGTTGACTGTGGGGAAGGAAGGGTACCCCAGGACTCATTCTCTCAACTTTACTATATGTTTGAAACTTTTTACAATAAGAAGTTGGAAGAGTGGAATAAAACATATACAGAGAATAGAGATATTTTAAAACAAACAAAAACTAAAATCACTTTCTCCACAGGCTCTTGGTCACTTTTGTCTTTAATTTTTATTGAAACTGGGCGTGGTGGTGCACACCTGTAATTCCAGTACTTGGGAGGCTGAGACAGGAGGACTGCAGGTTCAAGGCCAGCCTCGGCAACTTAGCGAGACCTTCAGCAACTTAACAAGACTCTGTTTCAAAATGAAAAGGGCTGGGGGTGTAATTTGGAGTCACAATGCCCCTGAGTTCGATCTCCAGGACCCACCAACCAATAAACCCCAAAGAATCTCCTGTACCAGGAAACCACCACCTGTCTTCTCCCACCCTTATCGGCTCAGCTGCTGCTTTGTGGGTGGCTAGTCAGTGCCAACTCGGAGCAGACTTGAAAATTCAAGTAAACATGAACATACATTAATATTAACCAAAGAACAAATATTTGTGAAACTCCCTGGGCCTTGTGTTTACCTTAGCTCTGAGAAGCGTGGTTAGCAGAAGTAACATCAAACAAGAAACGCGTCCCGTCATCCCTGGGAAGCTGCGCTCCGGCTCCCAGCGCGGGCCCTTCCCCACTCCCTGCTCCTGAGCTGAGCTGGACACACTGGTGTTGGAACACAAGAAGTTCCAACTGAAACACGTGTCATTTTTTAAAAAATATACCTTTTTTGTGGTGCTGAGGATTAAACCCAGGGGCATTCTACCTCCGGGCTATACCCCCAACCCTATTTTATTTTTATTTGGAAACATAGTCTTGCTAAGTAGCTGAGGCTGGCCTTGAGCCTGTGATCCTCCTGTCTCAGCCTCCCAAGTACTAGGATTACAGGTGTGCGCCACCCTGCCTGGCCTAAAAATATACTTTTATTGATGCATTGTAGTCTCACATCATAATGTAGTTCAGAGTGATAGTGACCCTATTTAATTTTTATTTGGAAACATGGTCTTGCTAAGTTGCTGAGGCTGACCTTGAACCTGTGATCCTCCTGTCTCAGCCTCCCAAGTACTAGAATCAGAGGTGTGCACCACCCTGCCTGGCTAAAAATATACTTTTATTGGTGCATTGTAGTGTCATATCATAATGTAGTTCAGAGTGATAGTGACATACATGCACACAGCACTTGGTGAGCTTCCCCCGGCTCCCTCCCACGCCCTCCTTCCCCATACTTGATTTTTTTTTTTTTTTTTGCGGTACTGGGGATTGAACCCAGGGGCATTCTACCTCCGAGCTACACCCCAGCCCCATTTTTATTCTTTTATTTTGAAACTAAGTTGCGGAGGGCCTCACTAAGTAGCTGAGGCTGGCGGTGAGCCTCCTGTCTCAGCCTCCCAAGTACTGGGATTACAAGTGTGCGACACCACGCCTGGCCCCCCATACATGATATTGAGATTGGCATTGGCAATTTCACACATGTACATAACATGGATGGAAGTGTTTCCTTCACTAATTCTCTCTCCTCACCACCACTCCCCTTCCCTAGACCCTTCCCTCGCTCCTCTGGGGTTTCTCCTCCATTATCTAAAGTCCCTCTTGTGCCCGATGACTCCCTAGCTTCCGCATATGAGAGGAAACATACGACCCTTCACTATCTGTGACTGGCCCATCTCACTTGACACGATGTTCTCCAACACGTGTCCCTGCCGTGCTCCGCCTGGCTCTCTGCAGAGCCCGCTGACACAGCGCCTTGCCCACGGCGAGGCCGTTTTGTTGAATTAATGAATATTTGCAGAAACATGCTAAATCCCAGTTGCTTCCGCGCTGAACTCCAAACAACAGGAGCAGGTTTTGTTTTGCATCCGAAAATACTTCGGCTCCTGGAGAATATTTTCCCAAGGAGGATCGTGGTGGGAGACGGCAGGGTCTGGCTCTGCCAGGAATAAAGCTGTGCCGATATTGGTTACCAGATTCCCAAGCTCTGACCTTCAGCTGTTGGAGACAGACCAGCAGGACATCTCACTCTGCCTGAAATCTTAGGTACACACACACACACACACACACACACACACACACGCACGCATGCACGCACGCACGCACGAGCATGATGCTCCCATTTGGAATCATGAGCTGCCCGATTCGCCCCACCCTCCTCCTGCGGAGTCCATAGAGAGCCAAGGCACTCTGCAAGCTGCGGCCTCTCTGCCCAGCTAATTGATCCTGTCCTCCTTGTCCACACTGTGACGCTACACTGCCCCCAGGGTGGCCGCGCTGCCTCCTAATCATCGACACAGCCCGCCTCACTCGGTGCACTCTGCGTGCTGTAGCTTTATTTATTTTTTATTTATTTATTTATTTTTTGCGGTACCGGGGATTGAACGCCAGGGCGTTCTACCTCCGCGCTACACCCCCGGCCCTATTTTTTTTATCCTTTATTTTGAAACCGGGTCTCACAAAGTTGCGGAGGGCCTCACTAAGTAGAGAGAGAGAGAGAGAGAGAGAGAGAGACAGGGAGAGAGAGAGAGACAGGGAGAGAGAGAGAGAGGAAGAGAGAGACGGAGAGAGAGAGAGAGGAAGAGAGAGACAGGGAGAGAGAGAGAGAGACAGAGAGAGAGAGAGAGAGACAGAGAGCGAGCTGAGGCTGGCTGCGAACCCAGATCCTCCGGTCTCCGCCTCCCAAAGTACTGGGATTACAAGCGTGCGTCACCATGCCCGGCATGCTGTAGCTTTAGAAGTCCTTTGGCATGCATCCTCCGGATCCTATAGGTTAACCCCATTTATGGAGACCCGCCCAGAGCCCTGGCGAGGCCAGGCTGCGCCCCTGAGCCTGTGGCCCGCGGAGGGAGTGCTCTGCATACAGCCCATTAGGAAGGTGACAGCTGAACCTCTCTAATAACTCACGGTGGCAGATTGGAACGGACCATTCTGGGTTTCTCATATTTGGAGGACTCCGTGGGCTGGGCTGGGTCGGGCTGGGCCGAGGGGGAGGTCGCTAGTGGTGGAAGACGCTGGCTGCCTTTTTGTTAATAGATTAAGAAATAGTGTCTCAAGCCAGGCGTGGTGGCGCACGCTTGTAATCCCAGTACTTTGGGAGGCGGAGACCGGAGGATCCGGGTTCGCGGCCAGCCTCAGCTCTCTCTCTCTCTTTCTCCTTGTCTCTCTCTCTCTCTCTCTCTCTCTCTCTCCTTAGTAAGGCCCTCTGCAACTTCGTGAGACCCAGTTTCAAAATAAAGTATAAAAAAATAGGGCCGGGGGCGTAGCGTGGAGGTAGAATGCCCCTGGGTTCAATCCCCGGTACCACAAAAAAAAAAAAAAAGTGTCTCAAGAAAATGGCTGCAAGCAGGAGACGGCAGGGACCCTACGCAGACCCCGCGAGGAGGCAGCTCTGTCTGCTGGCTGCGCCGGCTAGCACGAGTGGCTTCAGAACGGTCAGTGGGGGCTGGGTGGGGACTATTAACAGGTTTTGAGAAATAGAGAATGCGGGGTCCCGAGGTGCCCTCTGATAGCCAGTGCTTCCCAAGCCCAGCGCAGCGGCTGGCCTCTCAGGACCAGTGCAACAGACCCGCAGACTCCTCTGTGTCGGGCAGGAACAAACAACAAGACAAGAATCCAGATAGCACTGCACTTCCCTGTCGAACATGGGTCTAGTTCTTTTTTTAAAATTATTTATTATTTTATGAAGGTCAAGTATAGATACCTAAAGTCTATCATTTTAGCCTTTTTTTTCCCCCTGTGATGCTGGGGATTGAACCCAGGGTCATTCTACCTCTGAGCTACACTTCCAGGCCTGTTTTATTTTTATTTTGAAACAGGGTCCTGTGAGGTTGATAAGAGTCTCAGTACTTGCTGAGGCTGTCCTTGAACCCGCGCTTCTCCTGTCTCAGCCTCCCAAATACTGGGATTACAGGTGTGCACTACCACGCCTGGCTCATCTTAACCATTTTTAAACATACAGTTCAATGGCATTAAGTACATTCACATTTTTGTGCAAACACCACCACTATCTATCCACGGAACTCTTTTGACTTTGCAGAACTGAAACCCTGTCCCCACTAGACTCCAAGTCCCATTCCCCACTCCTTAAGTTCAGAGAGGGACTCTACCTTATGTGTGTGGAATCATGCAGTATTTGTCCTCTCGTGAGTGGCTCTTTTCACTTATAACATTTTGAGTTTCATCCATGCTGTAAGCAGGTGTTAGAAGGCCCTTCCTTTTCCGGGCCAAATAATATTCCATTGAATGGATGTACCCTATTTTGTATATTTCCCCATCAGTGGACAGTTGGGTTACTTCCACCTTTTGGCAATTGTGAATAACACAGCTATGAACATGGGTTTATTTCAATTCCTTTATAAAAATTCCAATCCTCAGCTATTTCCTTCCCCTCCCTATTTCTCAGAATAATCTGATGGACACAATCTAGGAGTGCAAAGCTTTTAAGTTGTGCATGACATCGAGAAACCCCTTTGTCAGAATTCAGGTGCACAAACAGTACCTCCTTCCCTTCTAAGAAGAGGCCTGTGCTGTGGGGACCATATGTCCCTGTTTGCCCAGGATGGTCTCGGGCCACACCTGTTGTCCTGTGTAATTATTAACGGAACACCTCTGTACTCTCAGCTGGATCCTGGGTTGGGAGAGAAATTCTGGGGTTGGGCTATTTATGGAGAAAGTTATAAACGGACACAGAACTAAAAGCTTTCAGTGTGACTTACTGATCAAACAGTGGTTCGTAACTGAGGGAGGGGTGGATTTTGCCTCCCAGGGGAAATTTGGCAATGCGTAGAGACTTTATTTATTTTTTGCAGTACTGGGGATTGAACCCAGGGGCATTGTACCTCTGAGCTGCACCCCCAGCCCTATGTATGTATGTATTTATTTATTTATTTATTTATTTTTATTTTGTGGTACTGGGGATTGAACCCAGGGGCATTCTACCTCTGAGCTATACCCCCAACCCTATTATTTATTTATTTATTTATTTATTTATTTATTTTTACTTTGTGGTACTGGGGATTGAACCCAGGGGCATTCTACCTCTGAGCTACACCCCCAGCCCTATTTTATTTTTTATTTTGAAACAGGGTCTCACAATATTGCAGGAATCCTCGCCAAGTTGCTGAGGCTGGCCTTGAACTTGCAATCCTTCTATCTCAGCCTCCTAAGTACTGGAATTACTGGTGCACACCACCGGGTCGTCACAACTTGGGTAGGGGGTGCTACTAGCATGGGGCAGGCAGAGACCAGGCGTGCTGCTAAACACCCTTCACAGTACAGCACAACCCCGCCCCAAAGAAATTCCTGGCCCTAGAGTCAACGGTGCAAGGATGAGAAAGCCTGACTTAAGAGAGGCAAGGACGAGCCGGAGGCGGGAGGCGCAGGCACAGGGCCGTTCCCAAAGGCATTTCTGTCCACCACTAACGATGGGCACGCTGTAGAGACTCCTGACAGAGTTGCTGCTTCCAATCACCAATTGATATTCCCAGGACACCCAAATGACATGTGGCTTTTACAGTCCTGCTTTCTGCACTTGGAGGCGTTCCGGGTGAGCGGTGGAATGCAGGGACACGGGCTCCTGTCCTCTTCTGTCCCCTTTGTCACTGGGTGTATTATAATATGCCTGCGCATCCCAACACCAGGTGACGTAATCGTCTTGGTCGAGGCTGCTCACCTGGCGGGTCGGGACTCAGTCTGCGGAGGCTCCCCGTCGGCTCTGTGTAAATATTCATTAATGATGAGGTCAGACGAGACAGTGGGCTTGAGCTAGGGCTCATTATTAACCCAAACCTAGCCTTCTCCTGACCCGGGGGATGACAGTCTGGTCAAGGGCAGGCAAAGAATCGCATTTAAAGAGCTCAGAAGAAGCCGGGCCTGCGTGGTGGCGCACACCTGTAATCCTGGTACTTGGGAGGCTGAGACAGGAGGATCTCAGTTTTGAGGACAACCTGTCTTCTGAACCTCGGGGCCCAGAATGGGCCTCCACCATGGCAATTTCCCTACGTGCAAAGGAGATGGGAGGGAAATCTTTACGCCAATAAGAATATTTGCACGCCATTTTTTTTTGTTGTTGTTTTAATTTGCTAAGCCCACCTATGAGGCGGGCTTCCATCCTGATGAACTGGAAAATCAAAAGGACCACAGAACTCACCGTCCATCCGGGACAGGGACTGCAGAAGTACCGCACGTTTTTTTCCTTAGTGCCTGGTTCACACATGAGTGACTTCTGCAGCCGGGTGGGAGACTGGCGCGGGAGGGGCACCGCCTCAGTTACAGACAAAATAGATGACTAGCCTGGTGCCAATTAACCTCCCTTTAATTGATAATGAATTTTAAAACCTATTTACTCTCCCTGGAGCAGCTGAGACTTTAAAGAGACCACTGTGAAAGCAAATGGAGAATCTCTCAGGAAGGGAGCAGGGCCTCCTGGGGAATCAGCAAGGTCGGGCTTCTTGGACCACCATTTTATTAAGGTGTTCTGGGTGCTCGTAAAGGTGACAGACCAAAGTCACAATGTAGTGACAGCTGCCTTTGAAGGTCACTGCCTCTTTTTTTTTTTTTTTGCAGTGCTGGGGATTGAACCCAAGGGCATTCTACCTCCAAGCTACACCCCCAGCCCTATTTTTTATTCTTTATTTTGAAACAGGGTCTCACTAAGTTGTGGAGGGCCTCACTAAGTAGTTGAGGCTGGCCATGAATCTACGATCCTCCGGTCTCAACCTCCCAAGTACTGGCCACTGTCTCTTTAAGGATACTGCCCACCTCTACTCCTTGGTGGGGTGACTAACTGTCCCTGTGTGTCAGGGACTGAGGGGTTCTTGGGACATAGGATTTAGGGTGCTAAAATTGGGAGAGCCTTAGCCGGGTGTGATGGCGCACACCTGTAATCCCAGTATTTGGGAGGCTGAGATAGGAGGATCGCAGGTTCGAGGACAGCCTCAGCAACTTACTGAGGTTCTCAGCAACCTAGAGAGACCCTGTTTGAAAATCAAAAGATAAAAAGGACTGGGAGTGTAGCCTATAGGTAGCTCAGAGATTGAGCCCCTGGGTTCAATCCCCAGTACCACACACACACACACACACACACACACACACACAATTGGGAGAGCCTTGGGTCCTATTCCTAGAGCCCTAAATCCTCTGGATTTATTCTTTTTTGGGGGGCAGAGGATTGAACCCAGGGGCAGTTTACCTCCAAGCTACCCTTGAAGCCCTTCTTATTTTTTGTTTTGAAACAGGGTCTCACTAGGTTGCTGAGAGTCTCACTAAGTTGCTGAGGCTGGTCTCAAATCTGCGATCCTCCTGTCTCAGTCTCCCAAGTGGGGATTTCAGGTCTGGGCCACCACGCCCAGTGAAAGGTCTTTTTGACTGCCGACCAGCGCGGGAGTGGAGGAGGGGCATGTCACTCGGCTCTTAGCGGATCGGACAGCATCCACTCTGGCTCACATAAGCAGAAAAGAGGTTTATTTGTTCGAGGATATGAGGTCATTCACAAAATAATTGTGAGAATTGGACAGAACCAGACTAGAAGCTTCCAAGCACAGTCCCCAGACAGTGCCCGCCAGGCAGCGACCGACGCCGAGTGCCCGGCGCTGCCCCCGCCCGGCACCAGTGTCACAACCGCTGGGCCACTGCTGCTGGGATTGGGCCTGCACTACCACCATGGCTGTGAAAACGAGCGTTCTAGCCAGACACCGTGGGGCACGCCTATGATCCCAGTACTTGGAGGCTGAGACAGGAGGATCGCAGGTTCGAGGACAGCCTCAGCAACTTAGTGAGACTCCCAGCAACCCAGGGAGACTCTGTTTCAAAACAAAAAATAAAAAGGGCTTGGGTATAGCTCAGAGGTAGACTGCTCCTGGGTTCAATCCCCAGTAACTAAAACACACACACACACACACACACACACACACACACACACACACAGTTACAATCCACAAGTGGGTACTGGTGTCTCCCTTTTACAGATAGGAAAACTGAGGCTTATAAAGCCCCATGCCTTGGGTCTGGGGCCATACAAACAAGTACCATAAGTGGAAGAACTGGGATTTGAACCTGGGTCTCCCTGGTCTGAAGACCAGGCTGAGCTCTCCCCTTCAGCCTGGGGAGATGCCTCTGTGCCCCGGCACACAGCACTGTGTCCGCCAGGAGTCATGGCTCACGGATCTGCGGGTTTAACCTCTACCCCATCACCCTCACCCCCGAACTGGTTCCTACTCGTGTGTGTGTGTGTGTGTGTGTGTGTGTGTGTGTTACTGGGGATGGAACCCAGGGGCATTCTACCTCTGAGCTACACTCTCAGTCCGTTTTTATTCTTTGTTTTGAAACAGGGTCTCACTAGGTTGCTGAGCATCTTTTTTTTTTTTTTGTGGTACCGGGGATTGAAAGCAGGGACGTTCTACCTCCGCGCTACACCCCCCGCCCTATTTTTTATACTTTATTTTGAAACCGGGTCTCACGAAGTTGCGGAAGGCCTCACTAAGGTGAGACACAGAGAGAGAGAGAAAGAGAGAGAGGGAGAGAGAGAACGAGAGAGCTGAGGCTGGCCGCGAACCCAGATCCTCCGGTCTCCGCCTCCCAAAGTACTGGGATTACAAGCGTGCGCCACCACGCCCGGCTTGCTGAGCATCTTGCTACGTTGCTGAGGCTGGCCTCGAACCTGCGATCCTCCTGTCTCAGCCTCCCAAGCACTGGGATTACAGGCGTGCACCACCATGCCAGTTGGTTCCTACTCTTGCAAGTGACGAGGAGACAGAGGGGGAAGAAAGGCTTCCCTCCTGTGCCCGGGCTTCGGGCGGATCGCTGGGTATTTTTAGCAGCCTGGGAAGTCTCCCAGTGAAGCAGGCCTGGGGTTTGCACGCACCCTGTCAGCCCTGCGAAAGGTTTACGGCCGGCCCTCGGCAGCTTTG
Source organism: Glis glis (assembly GCA_004027185.1). Classification (NCBI taxonomy): domain Eukaryota; kingdom Metazoa; phylum Chordata; class Mammalia; order Rodentia; family Gliridae; genus Glis; species Glis glis. The sequence continues at coordinate 33,383 of PVJS01008368.1, read as the reverse complement.
CTGATGCAGCCGGTCGTGTTTATAACCACAGTCAAGCAGTCTGAGAGCCCTGGCCCTGATTTCTTACCCGTCTCCATCCTGCAGCAGCAGATTTTTCAATTGAGGAGGCTCACCTCGTGCACATTCATCTAAAATAGCTCAGCCCGACTTCCAGGGTCTCGGGAGGCCTCGCGCGGGGATTTGTACTTGAAGTCGTGGAAATGCATTTCTTTTACCTTCCTCTTTCTCCTTCTTCGGGGGATTTTAATACATCACACAGGAGTATTTCTCTCGTGGCAGGAAAAAAGATGTGCACAGAAAAGAAGTGCGTGTGGCGTTGGCAAGGGAGAAGCGCCCCGTCCCTCCGCGGTCACCATGGGCCTCTGGGGCGCGATGACCGGACTGCTTGGTGCCGACCCCGTGGGGGGGGGCAGCTGGGAATGCGCTGGCGGGTGTCGACGCCCTGTGATGTAAATGCTGGTGATGGGGTCGGCAGAGGGACGGTGTGCTTGGTTCCATGTATTTATCTGCCCCCACTGGACTCTCCTAGCAATAATAACAGCTATCCTTGGTAAGGCCCCGCACAGTGCCAGGCACCCACCATATATTATACTCAAGGCTTGCAATCCTTCCAATGCAGCCTCTGCAACTTAGTGAGACCCTCAGCAACTTAGTGGGACCCTGTTTCCAAACAAAAAAATAAAATAGGGCTGGGGGTGTTGCTTGGAGGCAGAATGCCCTTGGGTGCAATCCCCAGAAACACACACACACACACACACACATACACACACACAGCTTACAATCCACATGTGGATACTAGTGTCTCCCTTTTACATGCATCACCTGCTAGTTTTTGCATAGCGGGAACTAGGATGCATGTCTGGGTTCGACTTGAGCCTGACGAGGGATCATGTGATCACAGCCTGCTCTGTGCACCGGCAGGACAGATGTCCACTCCAGAGGGCTGGGAGGGCAGGAAAGCCACACCTCCCGTCTAGAATGAAGGGCGGGGAGCCAAGCCGAGGCCAGCAGAGGACTGCAGAGGAACTAATCACCTCTCTCATCAGCCACTGTCCTGCCCAGGGGGCTGCAGCCAGGCTCCCAGGCCTGCCAGCCGCACAGCTGGGCCGGAAATCTGGAAAACCTGGATGTTTTCCTCCTTCTCTCCTCCCTTCTGTCCCCTTCCCTTCCCTTCCATTTCCTTCCCTTCTCTTCCCTTCCTTCCTCTTTCCTTTCCTTCCTTCCTCGTTTTCCCTCTTCCTCCATCCCCCTCCCCTCCCTCTTTCCTTCATTCCTTCCTCCCTCCCTCCCTCTCTCCCTCCCTCCCTTCCTTCCTTCCTCCTTCCCCCAGCCTTCCATTCTCCATGGATGTACTCAGACTTGCTCGCCCTCCCCGGCGGATGGATACTTAGCTTGTTTCCAGTCTCCCGCTGCTGACTTGGTTGGGGCTTCAGTGGACATGCTCACGCACCGCCATTTGGTACCCGCCGAGTGTGTCTACAGGACTGAGTCTTGGAAGTGGCGTGTGAGGGGAAGGCGTGTCCACTTCCACTCGTTGCTCTAACACCCACAAGCCTAGTGCAGGAGGCAGCACGCGTGGTCTGGGGCAGCCATCCGTCAGCTTCTTCTCTAGGCTGAAATCAAGGGACTGGCGGCTCCGGCTCCTTCCTCCAGCTCTAGGGAGCACCCGCTTTCTGCCTTTTAGGGGTGGCGGCTCCGGCTCCTTCCTCCAGCTCTAGGGAGCACCCGCTTTCTGCCTTTTAGGGGTGGTGGCTCCGGCTCCTTCCTCCAGCTCTAGGGAGCATCTGCTTTCTGCCTGTCTTTTCTAGCAGCCTCTTCCATCCCATGGCCCCTCGTTCGTCTTCAGAGGCGGTCTCTGACCTCTGCTTCCGTCTTCCCGTCATCTTACCTCTGCCTCTGTAAAGGCCCTGTGATTACGTCAGACCCACAGCGAGCCCCTAGAATAATCTCTCCATATCGAGGCGCCCGACTTCACCGCATCTCCGAAGTCCTTCTGGCCATGTAAAGTGACATTCACAGGTTCCAGAGGTTAGGATGTGGACGCTATTATTCAGCCCACCTGGTGTATAGTTTTGTACTTTAAGGGTACATGGTTTTATACTTTTTTTTTTGTATTGGGGATTGAACCCAGGGGCATTCTACCTCTGAGCTACACCCATAGCTCTTTTTATAATTTTATTTTGAAACAGGGTCTCACTAAATTGCTGAGGCTGGCCTTGAACCTGCAGTCCTCTGGTCTTAGCCTCTCAGGTAGCCTGTGCCACCGTGCCCAACTAGTTTTGATAAGTGGTAAATTGTCCTCCCTAGAATTTGTAACAGTTGACTAGCCAGCCATCAATGTCCCCAGTACCACACACACAAAACAAATACAAATAAAAATAAAAACCTATCCATCCTCCATGTCTCAACTAGACAGTTCTATCAAACTAATCTTTGCAAATTTGCTGATAAAAAAATTGTCCTCAGTATAGTCTTTTGTGTGTGTATGTGTGGCACTGGGAGCTGAACCCAGGGGCATTCTACTTCCAAACTACACCCCCGGGCCTTTTTATTTTGTATGTTGAAGGAGGATCTTACTAGGTTGCTGAGGGTCTCGCCAAGTTGCCGAAGCTGGCCTCTAACCTGAAATTCTCCTGTCTCAGCCTCCCAAGTACTGGGATTACAGGCATGCACCGCCATGCCAGTTCTCAGTGTGGTTTTAATGAACATTTTCTTATGAGTAAGACCGAGGGTATGTCTGCACGTTGAAGAGCCACGTGTATTTAGTTTGGCGCACGGTCTTTCCATATCCTGGGCTTGTTTTTCTTTGAGTCGTTTTGGACTTTTCTCATTCCTTACAGTAAAATTAGCCCCTCAAGTTGAATTGCAAATGGTGTTGTTATTACCAATACCCCTTTTACAGATGAAGAAATTGAGGCTCAGAGACCCTAACTAACTTACTCAGGGACAAGATGATAACGAGCCCCAGAAGGAACCAGCCTTGACTCTGAACCGGCCCCTGCTGTGGTCTTCTCAGCTGGCCGCTCAACTGCACCTTAGAAATACTCTTGCTTTCACTCTCCGAGGTATTATTATCCCATTTGGCACACGGGGAAACTGAGGCTCAGAGAGATTCAGAGCCTGGGTGTGTATAAACCGAGGGTCGGAACTTGTCACTAGCCTGGTGCCTTTGCCCCTATGTGACCAGTCCTTTGGGGTCTTAAGTCTTTCTTAAGACTTAAATCTTAAATTTTTTTTACCCTATCTATGTGGGACTACACAATTATTTATTTACTATCATTTTTCAGTTGACTCACATTCTAAAAACTTGGCCTCATTCTGATCAGTAATAGTGTTAAAAAATCACAAGTCGACGTGCCCTGCTTGGGTCCCTGATTCCGCGTTTCCAAGGATTCCTGCGCACCACTTAGAACCTTCTGGTGTTTCCCATGGCGGCACGAGGGCCACGTGTTTTGGAGGCGCTGCGTCACATTTGTGAAGCCGGCTGCGAGATGACAGGCCCTCAGCTGCGCTTTATCAAGCACCTACGAAATGCCAGGAGCCTTGCTGAAGCCTTACAGCGGCGCTAAGAGACAGACGCGGGCTTGCGTCGTTCACAAAGGAGGGAGCAGAGGCACAGAGAGGTTAGGCGGCTTATCCAAGGTCACACAGCTGGCAGTGGCAGAGGTGGCATTCAGGCTCAGACCTTCCCGACTCAGAGGGCTGTGAATTTACCCGAGTCCTGGGCTGCCTTGGGTGCACGCCACCCCCTGCCCCAGCCTGGGCACTCATTGGCTAATGCACATCTGATCATTGTAAGGCATTTAACTATTTCACTACTGCAGGCAGGACGAGGCCTTCTGAGGCCTCCCACCCCATGATTAAAGGGCTTTTCTGTTCTACTGTGACATGTTTTACCTACACAACGCCTCCACGAGGTGTGCAAATACAATTAACCCGTTTACGAATGAGGAAAGTGGAGAGGTTACAAGAGTCCCCGAAGTCACCCAGTAATTGAGTGGGACAGCCAAGAATAAGAAATAATATTATTTCAGGAGGCTCAAACGCAGTGAACCCGAGGGCTTCCCGGGGTCCCTGGTTCCTGGGTCTGTGACCCTTCAAAATCAGCACTTCCCTCCACGGCTGCAGTCTGGGCGCACTGGGCCGGGCCGGGAGTATTCAAAGCATCCACCATCTCGAGCATTTCTCCCCGTTAATTTTTTCACAGCATAGCTCGACTATATATATTTTTTCATCATGAGAGCAGCGTGCCATATTTCATAGTGATTAAAAATAATACAGATGCTGCCTCGCGGAGGGCTCTCGGGATGACTGTGAAGATGAATGACTTAGCACTCAGAAGCCCCGGAATCCTGGGCAGGTGGCGGGAGGGGCTGCGCCCTTATTACTCATCCTAGCAGCAGTCATTGATTGGGGGTCCCTGGATAACCTGATTTTGCTATGAACGACGTTGAACAAAGAGGTGCTGTGTCCCGTAGTGACACGACACGATGCCCCCGCCCCACGCCCCGCCCCATCCATTTCCCTGGTGTTCTGGGCTACCTGCTTCCCGGTCCCAGCGACCGATAGGACTCCCAGGACCAGAGGAGGCGCTTTTGGGCTTCTGAACAGCGTGCAGACCGTCCAAAGGGGCCGCACACCTGACAGCACTGGCTTGGCCGCCTGCCCGCCCGCCCGCCTGCCTTCTTCCCTCCCTCCCTCCCTCCCTCCCTCCCTCTTTCTTTCTTTCTTTCTTTCTTTCTTTCTTTCTTTCTTTCTTTCTTTCTTTCTTTTCTTTCCTTCCTTCTTTCTTTCCTTCTTCCTGTCTTTCTCTCATTTTTCTTTCTTCCTTTCTTTCTGTACTGGAGATCAAACTCAGGGACATTCTACCTCCAAGCTACACCCCAGTCCTTTTCATTTATTATTTTGAAACAGGGTCTCACTAGGTTGCTGAGACTGGCCTCGAACCTGCGATCCTCCTGTCTCAGCCTCCCAAATACTGGGATTATAGGTGTGTACCACCACGCCCAGCTGGGTTTGGTTTTCTTTTAGGGCTGTGCAGTATTTTAAATCTTGGAGGGTGAGCGCCTAGAGATGCCCATTTTACAGAGCGGGAAACTGAGGGCAGACTCAGTGTCAGCAGGGATTGACCCTGGCTCGCCCAACTTTGGCCTTTGCACTGTGTCCTACCCGCCAAAAAAAGAGTGGGGGGGCCAATGTGTGGAGCCCTCCGTGACCTGGTCACTCAGTACCTAGAAGGGAGGCTGCTAACACTGGCTGGAGGTGGTGGCCTCTAAGAGCAGCCCTCCTCCGGAGCCTCCTTCTCGGGCATTTGTGTTGTTAAAGGGATTGGTGACAATCATTTTATTTATTTATTTATTTATTTATTTATTTATTTTTGGTAGTAGGGATTGAATCCAGGGGCATTCTACCTCCGAACTACACCCCCAGCCCTATTTTATTTTTCATTTGGAAACAGGGTCTCAGGTAAGTTGCTGAGGGTATCGCTAAGTTGCTGAGGTTGGCCTCGAACCTGCTATCCTCCTGTCTCAGCCTCCCAAGTACTAGGACTGTAGGTTTGTGCTACCATGCCCTGCTGACAATCATCTCTCAATTGCACCACCTCTTGTGGTCTGAGTACTAGTTGAACCTGGCATTAGGGGGTGGTTAGGCCGAGCCTTAGGCCAAGGAAGGCTTTATCCACAGCTTCATCGGCTCCAGACGACTGAAAAGCTGAGTCGATCAGCGGAACCCATCCCCCACTGGGTCTGTTCTGGGCGTCCTCAGCTCGCCTAGATGAGGGAGCCGGGAGGCTGATCCTTTATTTTTATTGGCCTCAACTATTACCTGAAATGCTCTGATCTTTAATTCTATAAATACCTCTAGTTTTAAAGAAGTGTACGTAGGCCGGGCATGGTGGTGCACGCTTGTAATCCCAGTACTTGGGAGGTGGAGACCGGAGGATCCGGGTTCGCGGCCAGCCTCAGCTACTTAGTGAGGCCCTCTGCAACTTCGTGAGACCTGGTTTCAAAATAAAGTATAAAAAATAGGGCCGGGGGTGTAGCGCGGAGGTAGAATGTCCCTGCGTTCAATCCCCAGTACCACAAAAATAAATAAATAAATAAATAAATAAATAAATAAATAAAACAAAGAAGTGTACGTATAACCAGCTTCTTTTTTAAAAGGCTTTAAACCAAGAAACTAGTTTCCTCCGATATCTTTGACTTAAGTTTCAGTGAGTAATGCTGGATTGGAACGGGGAGCCGAGCTCCGAGTTGCAGGGCGTGGGTGTGCTCTGCTTCCAGAAGAGCCGCCGCCTCTGACCAGCAGCAGCTCATCCCTCGGATCCCCCATCTTGCGTCCTGTCCAAAATAAACGATGGCAGCGACGGCGGCTCCAGTAGCATGGCGAGCCCGTCTGCTGGCTCCATCTGATTCCTCAGCAGGCAGCGCCGCCCGTGCCCGGGATGCAGCGGGCACCAGGGCGGATTTCAGGCTGCGGGTGGGGGGCGCCACCTCGCCCTTCACACGGGAAAACGACCTACGAAGGGGAGAGCCTTGCACCGTCTCTGGTTCCTGTTCCCAGAACTCACACCAGGAGTTTGCCAGTGAGACCGATTGCCACCAACTTGCTGTGTGACCTTGGGCGAGGTGCTGCCCTCTCTGAGCTGGATTTTCCTTGTGTGTTAAGGGGAAGGCCCCACCCTCATAGTTAATGGGTACATCCTGGATGCTCTACTACTAACCGCAGTGGGCCTTGGGATGGCGTTACCAACCTTAGTTTGCAGACATGGAGTTGGTACCCAGAGAGGTTAAGCACTTGCCCCACGTCACAGAGCTGAACTGAGCCAGAATTCGGGCTCGGTCCATCTAGCCCTGGAGCCTAAACCTTGAACCCCTACCTTATAGTATCACCTCCTGTGCATTCTCTCTGAACCCTCAGTGTGGCCACACGAGGTGGACACTATCATGACCCGCATCATAGAGACATCTTAGCGCAGAGCCCCACAGCTCTCCCCCGTGACGTTCAGGAGGACGGAGACAGCAGCGCAAGGCAGGGAAGGCCGGAGCTCAGGCTTCCTGCAGTCTGAAGGAAAAGGAGAGAGTGGAGAAGAGAGAGCAGAGGAGAAAGGAGAAAGAGGCCCGTCCACTCCTGCTCTGGAGCCGGCCCAGCGAGGAGCCCTTCCTGCCCACCTTCGCGCCTCTGCCGAATCGCAGTTGGCCTGTCCCCCCTTATTTGTGGCACTAGGGATTAAACCCAGGGCATTCTGCCACTGAGCTCCACCCAGCCCTTTTTATTTTTTATTTTGAGACAGAGTCTCGCTGAGTTGCCCAGGCTGGCCTCCAATTTACATCCTCCTGTCTCAGCCTCCCGAGGGGCTGGGATCACAGGTGTGCATCGTGGCGTCTGGCCGTAGCAGCCTTGCGTTGTCACAAGTAGAGGAGGGAGCAGGCGCCATTGGCACCTTTTGCAAAGAAGGACCGAGGGGCAAGAATGTCCCCGGAGCCGGGCGTGGTGGCGCACACTTGTAATCCCAGTACTTTGGGAGGCAGAGATGGGAGGATCCGGGTTCGCGGCCAGCCTCAGCTCTCTCTCTCTCTCTCTTAGTGAGGCCCTCCGCAACTTCGTGAGACCCAGTTTCAAAATAAAGTATAAAAATAGGGCCAGGGGTGTAGTGCAGAGGTAGAACGCCCCTGGGTTCAATCCCCGGTACCGCAAAAAAAAAAAAAAAAAAAAAAGAATGTCCCCGGGATGCGGAGCTCCTCCCAGCGAAGCTGCAAGACTCGACCCGACCCCGAGACCCGACCCCAAGACTGTGAGTCCAGAGGTCTCCCCTGAGCCCTGCCCCCCACCGACCCTGCTCAGGCCCCTGTGCCTCCCGCCTTTGCAAACACTCCGCACACTTGGTGACACCCTTGCGTTCCACCATGGTGTCCCTCTGTCCCGTTGTCCCTTTGGCCCTCATCTGCCGGTAGATTCCCACACAGTCACATGAGCCAGGCCGGCTCAGGGCTCAGCTCTTCCAGAGTCTTGTGTGCGTGTTTCTGGGGATTGAACCCAGGGCGCTCTACCTCCGAGCTGCATCCCCAGCCCTTTTTTTTTTTTATTTGGGAACAGTGTCTCACTAAGTTGCTGAGGCTGACTTCGAACCTGTGATCCTTCTGTCTCAGCCTCTCAAGTACTTGGATGACAAATCCAGGTACAGTGTGCCCCACTGTACCTGGCTCCAAAAAGTCTCTTAAATGCTGAAGCCCAGGCAGAAGTCACACATCTATGTCTGTGTTCTAAGCTCACGTGGGAAGGAGCGCGTCGGGTGATGAGGGTGGCCGTAACCAACATTTCTGTTATGAAACTGGGAACTTCCACCGAGCCCTACAGCATGCCAGGCACAGCGCTCCGCACCCCGCACTCCTCGCTGCTCCACTCCCCTGGGCCCTACGAGGTGGGTGTGTTTACAATCTCCACTTACTGGGGGGACCCTGGACCACAGCCCCCCCATCCTCAAGGACTATGGTTTGAGATTCCCAGTGGACACCTGAAACCTTGGATGTCCCAAACCCTATATAGACTGTGTTTTCCCTTACACGTACATACCTATAAAAAAGCTTAATTTATAAATTAGGCACTGCCGGCTGTGAGTTGCACATCTGTAATCCTAGTACTTGGGAGGCTGAGACAGGAGGATTGCAGGTTCGAAGCCAGCTTCAGCAACTTAGTGAGACCCTGTTTCAAACTAAAAAGTAAAAATAGGTCTCGGGGTGTAGCTCAGAGGTAGAATGGCCCTGGGTTTAATCCCCAGTACTACAATAAATAAATAAATAAGGCACAGCAAGAGATTAACAACAATAACCAATAATAAAATTGAATAATTATAGCAATATGCTATAATGAAAATTATTTAAAACTTCATCTTATTTATTTCTGGAATCTTCTATTGGATACTTTTGGGCTCTGCCATTGACCGGGGCTAACTTAAACTACTCTTCCTTTCCAGTGGCCCTCTGGGCCTGAGCTGTTGGCTGTAGTAGGCAACAAGCGACAATGGGAACAAGAAGTGGAGTGGGGAGGCAGCGGCCACTTGAGGAAGACAAGGAACCAGGTACTCCTCTGAAACCGCCAGAAGGAAGAGAGTCCTGTGGCACCCGACTCCAGACCTCTCACTTCCAGACAGTGAGCCACGGAGTGTGTGGCTATTTGTTATAGCAGCCACGAGAGACACATACAGTTGCCACACTTCCCAAGAAGAGGGCAGTCACTGTGGCTGCAGCATCTTACCCAGGGCCGGGCAGGCAGGAGGGCCTGGTCCACGTTTGTTCAGGAAGCTGTGCGGGCTGAGCATTAGTGATGTATGGGACTATGCAGAGGTCTCAGGCCCCCTGGAATGTTGGCTTGTAAGCCCCGAGCCCTCTACTCTCGGCCTGGGCTTTCTGTCCACCACCCAGGTCAGTGGGACGTCGCCCCGCTCGCTCCCCACGTCCGAATCCAATGAATGGCTCTTTTCTGCCCCATAAGGGCCGATTGTTTCCTGTCATCTGTGCATCTCTATGGAAACCAACATTCCCTAGGGATACCGCGCATCCACTTGGATTTTCCGCCAGCGGTGTCTTTGGCATGTCCGTCTGTGACCCCGGCCTGGGTTTACGTGGAGGGATGAGGATGGAAAGGCGGCCTGGGCAGCAGGAAGCCTGAGCTTGGCCCCGGCCTGCCCTTATGTCCCCGTGACCTTGACCATGGCTCTTCACCCACGGCCGCCATTGTCGCTTTGCCTCCTTCCTTGTGAAGCGAGACTGTTGCGCCCGAGGATGGGGACAGCTCCTTCTGCTCCAAACCCCCATGTTCTCAGTCTAGGGCCCGCCAGCTTTATAAAACGTGCGCCACCTGTCCTTCGAACTCGGTGTCCGAGGACTGCAGAGCCATCGACAGTTTCCTTCCTTGCTTCTTCCTGTCCTGGGGACTGAACCCAGGGGCATTCTACCTCTGAGCTATACGCTCAGCCTTTTTAGTTTTTATTTTGAAACAGAGTCTCGTTAAGTTGCTGAGGCTGGCCTTGAACCTGCGATCCTCCTGTCTCAGCCTCCCAAGTACTGGAGTTACAGGTGTGTGTCACACGCTCAGCTCATATACAGTCTTCTGTGTGTGTGTGTGTGTGTGTGTGTGTGTGTGTGTGTGTGTGCATGAGGGGTATACAGGGGGTACCAGAGCTTTAGTCTAGGGATGTTTTCCCCCTGAGCTACACCCCCAGCCCTTTTTATTTCTTATTTTGAAACAGGGTCTTGCTAAATTACTGCACACTGGCCTTGAACTTTCTTTTCTTTCTTTTTTTTTTTTTTTTTGCAGTATCAGGGATTGAACCCAGGGGCGTTCTACTTCTGAGCTACACCCCCGGCCCTATTTTTTATACTTTATTTTGAAACCGTGTCTCACGAAGTTGCGGAGGGCCTCACTAAGTAGACAAGGCTGGCCACAAACCCAGATCCTCCGGTCTCCCCCTCCCAAGTACTGGGATTACAAGCGTGCGCCACCATGCCCGGCGGCCTTGAACTTTCGATCCTCCTGTCTCAGCCTCCCAAGTACTAGGGATCACCCAGCTCTGAACATCACTCGTGGGAGGCTGAGACCCTGGGCTGGAGGAGACAGAGCTGTGCTCCTCGTGGCAGACTCAGGCAAGGCCTCTGGAGAGGGTCGGGACCTCTTGGCCATGTGTCCGGTGAATATTGACTTGATACCTCTGAAGTGCAGAGCCGGGGCTGGACACTGAGTTTTGACACTGCTTCAGAGGAAGGATGGAGGAGAACATTCAGGTTTTGGGCTGATGGGTCCCCTCCCACCACTTACCAGCTGTGCGACCTTGGACCATATGTTTGTTTCTCCCCAACTGAACTACAGGTGGCTCCCCTGCACACTGGAAAGACGGCAGGACAGTCCCCACCTCCTGGAGTTGCTGGAGTGGGGAAGTCCCTTAGCACTGTGACTGAAAATTGGGAAGTCCCATGAAGGTCACCCACGAAGAGAAGCCGTGCCTGTGGCCCAGGGCCTGTCAGCCCGAGCAGACAGCGCCCACAAGAACGCAGTCCAATTCCACCATTCTGCTATTAAATCACGCTCTGGCTCATCCCTCACTAGAATGGATATGCGAGATAAATTGTTCAGTGAAAAAAAAAACATATGGTGAAAGCGTGTGCGGAGTCTGGCCCCATTTTTGTAGAAGGAATGTTACACATTGCATATGAACATATAGTAAAGTTATAGGTCATGTACACAAATGTACATGCAATAGAGAATAGAGGACAGGAGTTGGTTATCTCTGCAGAGCAGGGTGGGCATGGGGATCACTTTCAGTTGGTGGTAGAGACACTCATGGCCACTAAATATCCCTGTGTTCATTTCCTTTCCCTCATCTCCACGCGGGTAAGATTGGAGCTTAGTGACTAGGTTTGGCCAGGGGGTGGTAGGCATGTCCGTATGCCCTTTCTGGGATGAAGCATTAAAAGTAGACAGGAGCTTTCCATCTTTCCCTTTTGCTGCTGCTGTGGCTCTGGAATTTGTGTGCCAAGATGACGAGAGGCATCCCCAGTGTCTCACATCCAACCATAAGCGAGACATGAACTAAGGTTTCAGGGCGTATTTGTTACTGCAGCATAGCATACCTATGCAGACTAATTCTGTAGATTGCTTGTACTCCTATGCCGCTGGATTCTTTTACCTGAGTCATGTGGTGTTCTTTTTAATAAAAACTTTATCAAAAAATTAAACTTTTGCTGTGATGTGGACCATTCCTAGGACTGTAAACATATAAAAATTCCTGAAAACACAGATTGTTAGACTCAGGAATTAACCAGTCATGAAAAGCCCTAGACATCCAGGGACAGTATGACCTACATACTCTCGGCAAAGGCTAATGCTTAGAGGAAGTTTGGGGAGCTTAGAAAGGAAAAGGGAAGCCAGGCACGGTGGCGCACGCTTGTAATCCCAGTACTTGGGAGGTTGAGACAGGAGGATCCGGGTTCACGGCCAGCCTCAGCTACTTAGTAAGGCCTCCGCAACTTAGTGAGATCCTGTTTCAAAATAAAGAATAAAAAATAGGGCTGGGGGTGTAGCTTGGAGGTAAAATGCTCCTAGGTTCAATCCCCAATACCACAAAAAAAAAAAAAAGGAAAGGGGAATGGGAAAATTTAGAACAACACTGACAACACAGAATGCTGTGAAACTGAAACTGAAACTTTTTTTTTTTGGTATTGGGGATTGAACCCAGGGCCATTCTACCTCTGAGCTCCACACCCTATCCTTTTATTTTTGCTTTTTAAATTTTGAAACTGTGTCTCACTAGGATGCTGAGAGTCTTGCTAAATTACTGAGGCTGGTTTCGAACCTGAGATCCTTCTGTTTCAGCCTCCCAAGTACTGGGATCACAGGTGTGTACCACCAAGCCAGGCTGGGATCCAAGAATCTTTTTTTTTTTTTTTGGAAACAGGGTCTCACGAAGTTGCTGAGGGCCTCATTAAATTGATGAGACTGGCCTTGAACCCATAATCCTCCTGTCCAGCCTCCTAAGTACTGTGATTACAGGCATACATCACCATGCCCAGCTCTAAACAAAGTCTATTTTATTTATTTATTTATTTATTTATTTATTTATTTATTTATTTATTTATTTCAGAACTGGGGATTGAACCCAGGGGCATTCTACCTCCGAGCAACACCCCCAGCCCTATTTTTTATTCTTTATTTTGAAACAGGGTCTCATGAAGTTGCAGAGGGCCTCACTAAGTAGCTGAGGCTGGCCGCAAACCTGAGATCCTCCTGTCTCAGCCTCCCAAGTACTGGGATTACAGGCGTGCATCACCATGCCTGGCTAACAAAGTCTATTTTAAAAGAGAAAAACTACCTGCTCTTCCCACTACATGCCGGCTTATGCCTTTTGGTGAGTGTCCTGATCTTATGGTTTCGACCTCCCTCCCAACCCTCACCACCATCCCCAACACCATGCACACACACACACACACACACACACACACACACACACACACAAACTCTGCAGTGTCTTTTCACAGTGAACATTGCTCCCATCAGCTAATCCATCTCCAGCTGTGACCTACTGCAGGGCATCAGTAGGAATGGGTAGGAGATGGCGCGGGTGCATGTGAATTACACCGCAGCCCTGTTCCCCTACGCACCCTTCCTCTCGGGCTACAACAACGCAGCGGTGCAGCTCGCAACTTCTAGTTGCAAAGTGCCTCTGCCACTCTCCCCCTCCCCTGGGTCGCCTCCTCCCCTCCCTCTTTGAGTTGGCGTGTAACCTGGATGCTCCAGCCAAATGAGTTATTTGAGATGGAAACGTTAATTTATTTGAGCAGATGGGTGTCAATGCTGCTCTGTAAAAAGGTGGCGTCGTGCCTGTTGGCCCAGAGTGCCGCAGATGAAGTCCTGGCCGCGCTGAATCACGGGTGTGAACGGAATCATATGTTAGCGGCGCTAAGGGAAATGCCTATTTAAGCGGAGCCCTTCCAGAAGAATCAGTACCCCCTGGATTTTTTTTTTGTTTTGTTTTAAATCTGGATTTTCACATCTCTGATTTGCTGAGGGTCTGAAAAAACCTGAAACTCATTATTTCTCAAAGTGTGGTCCAATGATTGCTTTGAGCAGAGTCACCCAAGGGCTTATTAAAAATGCAGATTCGAGGGACCCCCCCCAAACTCCCACTCTCAGGGGTGCAGGCTCGGGAATGTGAAATTTTAACAAGCTCCCTGGGGGACCGTCACGCAAGTGGAGCCCCCACCCCTTGATGAAATGGCACTGTCAAACTGCCCGGGAAAATCTTAAACAAAACAGAGAAAGAAAAGCAAAAACACCTTGAGATGAGTAGGTTTGTTTGCTTGTTTTCTTTCTCTTTCAAATTTGGTGCAAAAAAAAAATGTATCACTTTTGCTATTAGAAAGAAATAAGAGAATAATAAAAAGAGAGAGAGAGAGAGCACAAAGATTATTTATGCACGAGCAGCAAAAGACAGTTTGGAAATTTCAGGAATTTCCCAGCAAAGGGGCCTTCCTGGGCAACTGAACTCGGTCGTCTCCCCTCGCCTCCCCGCCCCCTCCCGCCGCCTTCTCGAAGGGGGCTCCGTCCAATTTTCTCTTGAATACATGTAGCAGGAGGTCTCAATGACTTCCCAGGGGACCTCACTGATAGGAAGGATCACTGCCGGGAGATTTATGGAATGTCTGTAAAATACGTGTGTAGGAACTCGCGACATTTTGATCACTACCAAGGAGAGAGGGAAGGGGGGGGGAATGGACAGTTACTTATGAGTCAGTTTCATGAGCATTTTTATGGTTTTTTTAAAAAAATTAATTAATCCTTTCCTCCTTTGTTAGGAATTCTTGGCACAGACATGAGCCCCGGAGAAGGGAAACATTGCCCACGGGCTGTATGTCTAAACTGTCAGGTTTTTCAACCCCAAATCTCTGGAGGCCAGGCCAGATTCCCAGGAAGCGGGGAGGTATTATTAGTAGGATCGCCCACCGCTGCTTCTAACAGCCTTCACACCACCGGTGAGCGCCGCAGGGTCCCACGCAGCCTCCTCCTTGGCTGCCTCTACACCCACAGCCATTTTCAGATCGGGCAGAAAGCATGCTACATCGGCAACCTCCAGACCTATGTCCAGGGCGGGAGCATCTGTTAGGCTGGGCTCTCTCTGCCTCGAAGGTTCCAGTCTTTCCTGGGGGAGTTTGTAGCCCAGGACAGTGAGCCGCAGGGAATTTCCCAGCTGCAGGGGGAACTGGGGCTCTGCCTTTTGCATCTGTCACTAACTCATCTTGGGGCTCTTTCTCAGCCTCAGTTTCTTCATCTGTAAAGTGAAAATCTAGCAAATCTATTTCAGAGTGGTGCTGCAAAGTTGAGAGCTGAGACACAGACCGGAAGTTCTTCAGCATGGATACATTCGCTCCTGCCCTCCCACCACGCAGGGGACCTTTGGTAATGTCGCAGATATTTTTTTATTGTTCCAATTTAGGGGAGAGGGTGCTATTGCTGCCTACTACGCAGATGTCAGGAATGCCGCCCTGTCACGGACAATGCACAAGACAGTCCCCTAACATCAAGAGTTATCCAGCCCAAGCGTATCAATGGTGCCAAGGCCGAGAAACCCTGATATAAAGTGCCTGGCACGCCTGTAATCCCAGTGCATAGGAGGCTGAGTCAGGAGGATCACAGGTTCAAGGCCAGCCTCAGCAACTTAGTGAGGCCCTGTTTCAAAATAAAAAAATAAACCAGGGCTGGGGTTGTAGCTTGGAGGTAGAACACCCCTGGGTTCAATCCTTAGTACCACCCAAGAAAAATAAATAAAATCAAGTGCCTGCAAACAGTTGGTGATTAAAGAGGTAACGATGAAAAGGAGGGGGGAGGGGGAATGCAGGGAGTGTGCTCAGTAAGCCTCAGCTCTGAGGAGTAGATCCAAGATCACCGGCAGCCGGTTTCCTCAATGCCTGGAAGGAAGGATGCTGCTGCTGCTACACACAAGCTCAGCCAGACGGTGTCATGATTGATTAGTGATGTCTGCCCTGGGCACGGCAGGGGGAAGCTGCAGCCTGAGTACCACGTCCTTCCTGACCCTGGACTCTGTGACGTCTCGCATCTGTTTCTGCTCTGACATTCTGTGAGTCTATTGCTGGGATTCTGCGAGTCGGTCTTCAAAGTTCCATGGTCAGCATTATTTACAGAATATTTAAGCTGCCCAGGCTCCTGCGGGCTTGCTGGTGAGCCGCAGCTTGGAAGACAACGACTGCTCTGTGCAGGATGAAACAGAGCTGCAGACAGGATGCAATGTGGTGCCCCCGCCCCCGCCATCTTCCCCATTTCTCGCTCCTGGGCTAACATTTTTAGTTCGAAGAAACTCCATTGCATTAAAACATCATTTCCAGAAGGCCTTTGTTTAAATGCACAAGTATTACCTTACAGGGGTAATAGCAACCCCGATGTGTGCATCTGCTAAACTAGTCGTTGCTCCGGAGAACAGAATTGAGAGGGAATGAGAGAAAAAAAAAAAAAGACAGGTTATTTTCAGGAACAGATGGAGGGGTGTGGACTTGTGGATTAGAGTGCTTGTGTGAGAGTCTGCGTGGTGGCGCACGCCTGTAATCCTAGGACTTGGGAGGCTGAGGCAGGAGGATTGCAGGTTCGAGGACAGCCTCAGCAAGTAGTGAGACTCTCATCAACCTAGTGAGACCCTGTTTAAAAAATAAAAATAAAAATAAAACAGGGCTGGAGGTGTAGCTCAGAGGTAGAATGCCCCTGGGTTCAATCCCCAATAACGCGCAAATATAAAAATAAAAAAGAGCGCTTGGGTGAGAATCACCGTATTACGTAATTCCAGGAGGGGCCATGCGCACTGAGTTCGGGTTGTCAACTCACAATGGAACATTGTAAGTTTTAAAACCATGGAGCTCATGTCCCAGGAACCCTACATCGAGGCTGTGTGGCAGGGACAGAGCTCTATGCTCCTTTCTGTAATTGATCCCTCATGCTGCTACCGGAATTCTCTTTCTGGACATGTTCCTGCCTTGCTTCTGAATGCTCTGTGGCTCCCTAGGGCCCTCAGGACTAGTTGGGACTCCTTCTCATGGTGTCTAAGTTGGCCCCAAGCTTGCATCCTGACGTCACCTCATCCACCTCTCCTCCGCTGTGAGGTTCCCCAGTAACCTGCGCTGTGCATGCTCCTGTGTCCTGGGCTGAAGGGGACCCACTTCTTGGAGTGTGTTTATTCACATCAGTAGCAGAGGAGTTAATGGGCCCAGGCTTTGTTATTACCCTCACCCTATGCTGCTGCCAGTGAGTTAGGGTGCTGCTTATACCCCCACTTTGTGTCAGGAGGGACCCATTTGTCCCAGAGAGCCCCATGAACCCCTGGAGGATGAGGGTGAACACATGGAAACACCCTAAATAAAAAGAGAGATTTCCTTCCCTCCTCCCTCCCTCCCTCCCTTCCCTCCCTTCCTTTTTTCCTTCCTTCCTTCCTTCTCTCCCTATTTATTTATTTAGGTACTGGGGATTGAACCCAGGGGCATTCTACCTCCAAGCTACACCCCCAGCCCTTTTTATTTCTTGTTTTGAAATAGGGTCTCGCTAGGTTGCGGAGAGTCTCTGTAGGTTGCAGAGAGTCTCACGAAGTTGCTGAGGCTGGCCTCGAACCTGTGATCCTCCTGTCTCAACATCCCAAGTCCCAGGATTACAGGCTGCGCCGCCACGCCCAGCCTCCGTGCTCTTCTTCATTTCCATGCGCGGTGCGACCCTCTGGGGTCCGGCTCCACTGCGCCAGGGTTCTGTCACTGTCCCTACACACAGGGGAGCACAGAAACCTCAGAGGGGAGGAGCAACTTGCCGCTGGTCCCCGGGCAGGTGGGGACGGTGGCATGCGACCCCCACTCTGAGCTCCTTTAGTGTTTCGCCAAAGCTGTTGTTTGCCCTGGAGTGGCCTGCCCTCTTGGAACTGGAATTCTTGTAAAGAGATAAATATACTATTTTTCTGAGGCCCAGCTTTTGTCTTTAAGAACCCCACCACCACCACCAGCTATTCCTCCCCGATGAGCAGCACTGAAAATAGAAGAGAAAGGAAGCCGTAGTAAACTGAGCATCTACTGCGGCCAGACTTGACTTCATACCACCTGGCCAAGGAGCTGCTGTGGGTCCACGAGAAAGGGAGGCTCACCGGGCAGACGGGGCTGGGCGAAGCTGGCACAGCTGGCCCGCAAGGACCGAGACGTGGCCCTGGACAGGGATACCATCTGGTTAGCTTTCCCCCAGCGCCTGGAGAAGGCCTTGCCTCCCGTCCCCGGCTCACATACCTGCAGAGCGGTTTTCTTGCAGCTCAGTACAGGAGCTTAAACACACACCTTCCAGAAACCCCTCTCCCACCCACATGGAGACCAGAGACCCGAGAGGACCCAGGGCCCCGTCCCGTGAGTCGCGCTGCCCACAACGGGCAGCAGGTGGCGCCATGGCCTGGGTTTAACCAGGACAGTGTGAAGGTGGGAGGAGGGGGGGATCTAGAAAGAAAAACTAGTGGAAAACAAGGATTTAAAAAGAACAATTTGTTCCAAAACATTTGCCTTGTGACGGGGTCATCTACAAATTCTGGGATTTCCTGCCCGCCGTGGGGCAGGCCACCCTCTCTCCTGCAGCCTGGGAGAAACGTGGGGCGCCCGCTCATGCCTCCCCCCAGCCAAGACTGGCTCTGAAATTTCCCGGCTTTTGTGCCCGTGAGCAGGATCCTGTGACAGCCTCAGCTCGGGAGCCTGCTCCAGTTTCCACAGGCTGGGGAGGAGGGGCGAGCTCCCTCCCGGGCAGGCGTTCTTAAAGGAGAGGCTGCCTTCTTGATCTCTCTGTTCCTTCTCTGCCGCCTGGCTGCTTGCAAGGCGACAAGAATAGGAAGGAGACAGAGGTGGCCTTTGAAAAAGAAAGGAGCGGTTCCTCCGTCCCTGTGGGCCGGGAGAGGGAGAAAACTTAGGCAGCCCGAGAGATCTTGAACAAAGCCCAGTGCTGGCCATTTGGTGCCGAGAGGCAGCCCAGAATCCCCCACCCCAGTTCTCCCATCCCGCAGCCAGGCGGGTGGAGGCGCCCTTCCTGACCTGCATGACCTTGAGCGAGCATTTGGCATCTCTGGGTGTCAGGAGGTTGTGAGGCTCGTCAGTGACCGCGTTGGGTGTCGCAGCAAGTTCACTTTTTCTCTTTATTCAAATCCCTTGAGAGCCAGCCGGCCATTCTCATGGTGTGAAGCATCAAGACTCTTAAAGAAAAGTCTTAGCTGGGCATGGTGGTGCACGCCTGTCATCCCAGTGTTTGGGAGGCTGAGGCAGGAGGATCACGGGTTCAAGGACAGCCTCAGCAATGTAAGGAGACTCTCAGCAACCTAGTGAGACCCTGATTCAAAACAAAAAATAAAAAAAGAGCCGGGGGCGTAGCTTGGAGGTAGAATGCCCCTGGGTTCAATCCCTGGTACCAAAAAAAAAAAAAAAAAAGAAAAATCTTATTGTAGGGCATGGTGGTACACATCTATAATCCCAGTGCTTGTGAGGCTGAGACAGGAGGATTGCAAGTTCAAGGCCAGCCTCAGCAACCTTGCAAGGCCCTCAGAAACTTAGTGAGACCTTGTTTCAAAATAAAAAATAAAATAAAATAGGGCTGGGGGTCTAGCTTAGAGGTAGAGTGCCCCTGGGTTCAATCTCCAACACTAAAAAGAAAAAAGAAGCATCCTATTAGCTCACAATGATAATTTTGTATGTCTAATACAGTCGTGTGACATTTTCATCAACAGTGGGCTGCAGAGACGAACCTAGTCCCATCAGATTATAATAGAGCAAAAAAAAATCCCTATTTCCAGGTAATGTCACAGCCCTCATTACATCATAGCAAAATGCAGTTGTCACATATTTGGGGCGATGCTGGTGGAAAGAAACCCACTGGGCCGCCAGTCATATAAAGTGGTTATGTACAACGCCGAATGATCAAGATAATAAACAGCTGCGTTACTGGTGTGTGTATTTACTATGCTACACTTCTTATCATTGTTTTAGAGTGTGGTCTTTTTACTTTTTTTTTTTCCTTTGTGGTACAGGGGATTGAACCCAGGGGTGTTCTACCTCTGAACTACACCCCCAGCCCTTTTTAATTTTTATTTTGAAACAGGGTCTCACTATGTTGCTGAGGGCCTCCCTAAATTGCAGAGGCTGGCCTCGAATCTGCACGCCTCCTGTCTCAGCCTCCCAAGTGCTGAGATTACAGGAGTGTGCCACTGCAGTCTGCTTCCTTTTACTTTAATAAACAGTGCTTACTGTCAAATATTACTCTGTATTATGCAGGCAGTGGCGTCATTCCTCTGCTGTGGACTGAGTCTCTTTTTATTTATTTATTTAATTACTTATTTTATTTTGTGGTACTAGGGATCGAACCCAGGGGCGTTCTACCTCTGAGCTACATCCCCAGCCCTATTTTTTTTTTTTAAACAGGGTCTTGCTAAGTTTCTGAGGCTGTCCTTGAACCTGCAATCCTCCTGTCTCAGCCTCCTCAGTACTGGGATTAAAGTCACACGCCACCACGCCCGGCTGGACTGAGTCTCTCCACTGCATTGAGAGGCCAGCTGGAGGCACCAACCCGTGCCATCCAGGTCTGGAATGTTCGCGCCACTACAAAATCGCCTGGCAAAGTGTTTCTCAGAATGCACCCCCGGTCATTCAGCAACGCGTGGAGACGTTAAAATTATGCTTGCTCTTCACACGGGAGACGGGCGGGAAGCTGAGTCAGGGCCACACAAGGGAAGCAGGCGCTGTGACTCGCTCCTGCTTGGGCTGAGGACCGCGGGTCCTGGCTCCGCTGCAGCTCAGCTGGGGACACTGACGAGCCGCACATCTTCCTGGGCCTGGGCGGGCTGGGAAGACGAGGAGCTGCCAGCTCAGATGCCCACGGGCCCAGGTGTGGGACCAGGGAGCCAGGGGAGGCTGGCGGAGGGATGGTGCCTCCCCGCTCAGCGCTCAGCTGCTCCTGCCGGGGGAGGACTGGGTCAGCCTTGCTAGGTATTTAAGGAACCAGGAATCTGGAGTTTTAGGAGAAACAGTTCAAGTTGTAAGACGGCGCGTGTCACACAGGTCAGCTCTGCGGGCTACGTCTGGGCGGAGGTGATTCCCAAGTCCATCGAATCCTAAGTTCAGGGCCGGGCGTGGTGGTGCCTGCCTGTGATCCCAGTGCTTGGGAGGCTGAGATGGGAGGATCGCAGGTTTGAGGCCAGTCTTGGCATTTTAGCGAGACCCTCAGCAACACAGTGAGATCCTATTTCTAAATAAAAAATAAAGTGGGCTGGGGGTGTAGTTCAGAGGTAGAACACCCTTGGGTTCAATCCCCAGTACCAAAAACAGAAGAAAAATTTCTAAGTTCAGGAAGCCCTGGGGAGCCCGTTCACTGCCCCCCCCCCACTGTTCTGCAACGACGCCCAAGTCCTCGGTGGCCCAGTCTTCTTACCTCCCTGCCTTTCCTTCAAGGCCTCTCCAGTGCTGATTCAGGGACCCCACTCCTGTCCTCGTCCCTCTAGAAGCCCAGGCAAAAACTTCTTCCTATGTCCTCAACTCCCACCCCGTACTGGGGATTGAACCTAGGGCGCTCTCCCACTGGGCCACATCCCCAGTTCTTTTTTTTTTTTTTTTTTTGCGGAACTGGGGATTGAACCCAGGGGCATTCTACCTCCGAGCTACACCCCGGCCCTATTTTTTATTCTTTATTTTGAAACCGGGTCTCACTAAGTTGCAGAGGGCCTCACTAAGTAGCTGAGGCTGGCCGTGAACCCGGATCCTCTGGTCTCAGCCTCCCAAGTACTGGGATTACAAGTGTGCGCCACCACGCCCGGCTCCCAGTTCTTTTTATTTTGAGACAGGATCTCACTAAGTTGCCCAGGCTGGCCTCGACCTTGTGATCCTCCTGCCTCAGCCTCCTGAGTAGCTGGCATTACAGGCGTGCACCATTACACCCCGCCTCTGTACTTATCTTGTAGAATTTAGGATCCTGTATCTTAATTACCAGTTAACGTCAGTGCTGGAGAGTAGAGCTGTGCCTTTGTCACCTCTAACACAGTGCCTGGCATATAGTAGGTTCTTAGCAAATGTTCTTAGTAAATGAACAAACCCAAGGGCTTAATCAACTTCTTTGGTTTTACTTTTTTCTTACTGAAAGTGGCTTTGTTCTTCTCTAATTATGTTATTTATGTTCATCGTAAAAGCTTTCAAAAATTCCGATAGCTTTCTTTTCTGATATGCTCAGTGTAAAAAAAAATTTATAAAAGACAGAAAAATTTTAAAAAGAAAAGCAAAATCACCGGAGCTCCTTGCCATGGTTAGCTGAAATTTCAGTGGGTTTCCCTCAGTGTCCTTATGTGTGTGCACGTACCTGTGGGCATTTTTAAAATTAGCGTCATATTGATATGCAATTTTATATTGTACTTCTTAATATTACATTTTTGAGCATTTTTCTAAGTCATTTATTGTTTTGTGAAAATTTTGTTTTGATTGGCTGGATAATAACATATATTTACATATATTGGATAACATATAAATTATCCAATCACTGAATTTGGAAATCACTGTCACAGGGCCAAGCAGGTGGTAGGTACTCGATAACTATTTGCTGAATGAATGAATGAATGAATGAGTGAATGAATGAATGGGTGAGTGGATGAACGAGTGAATGAATGAATGAGTGAGTGAACAAGGTTAGATGGATGGATGGATGGATGGATGGATGGAGGAGGTGATGGATGTTACCTTGATCATAACTCAGTTGAACACAGAAGGATCATTTCCTTTCCTTTTTTTTGTTAATATAAATAGCACTGCAGTTAATTTCCTTGTACCTAAACATTTGATTCCATCCTTGATTATTTCTTTAGAAAAATTTCCTATAAGAAGAATTATTATTATTATTATTTGGGTGCTGGGGATGGAACCCAAAGACATTCCAACCCAAGCTACACCCCCAGCCTATTTTATTTTGTGTTTTGAGACAGGGTCTTTCTAAGTTGCCAAGGGACTTAATTAAATTGTGGAGGCTGGGCTTGAACCTGCGATCCTTCTGTCTCTGCCCCCCAAGGACTGGAATTACACCTACCCTGTTATCCATCCATCCATCCATCCATCCATCCATCCTCCCAGCTACCCATTCATCCACCCAGCTACCCATCCATCATCCATCCATCCATCCACCAAGCCAATCATCCATCCATCCATCTATCCATCCATCCATCCATCCATCCTCCCAGCTACCCATTCATCCACCCAGCTACCCATCCATCATCCATCCATCCATCCACCAAGCCAATCATCCATCCATCCATCTATCCATCCATCCATCTGTACACCCTGCTATCCATCCATCCATCTACCTAGCTAGCCAGCCAATCATCCATCCACCCAGCCAGCCAGCCAGCCAGCCAACCACCCATGCCTGGCTAAGAATTAATGAGGGAAAGTGCATGGCGTAATTGAGACTCTTGGTACAAATTGCCAAATTGCTACCTAGAAAAGCTGGACCAGTTGACATTCCCATGAGCACTGGGATGTGCCTTTCTGAACACTTTTGCCAAACTAACTTTTTAATTGTAAAAAAAAACTTTGCTAATTTAATATCTGCTTATTTGAATTTGCATTCATTTGATTACTAGTGAGTTTGAACCTTTTCCCATATGAGTGACTATTCATGTTTCTTTTTATGACTATTTTATTTTATTTGTGTGGTATTAAGGATTGACCTCAGAGGCATTCTACCTCTGAGCTAGACCCTCAGCCTTTTTTTTTATTTTGAAACAGAGTCTCACTAAGTTGCTGAGGGCCTTGCAAAATTGCTGAGGCTAACCTCGAATCTGTGATCCTCCTGTCTCAGCCTCTCAAGTACTGGGATTACATTCATGTGCCACCACGCCCGGCTTCATTTTATGACTCTTGAAGGTCTGCGTTTCTGGTGACAGAAGTTACTGTACCTCTGTCAGTCAAGCGGGGAAGAGGTTGGGCTGGAGATATTTTTGGCAGAAGGCTTTTGTGTCAGGCCCTTCATATCACAGCAGGTTTCTCCCTTGTCCATGATAATCGTCACCAACACCTCCCCTGGGACAGGTGCCATGCTTGGTGCATGTGTTATCTTTCCTCTAACAACTCTGTAAACTAAATACTACTTTAATTTAGAGTCTCAGAATGGTTTGACTCCAGAGCATTCCTTCCTGTGCTATATTGTCTCTCGGTTTTAAAACTCATCCTGAAATGCAAAAGGCTCATCATCAGTAAGATCATCCATTCACCTATCCTCCCATCCTCCATCCATCCATCCATCCACCCTCCCACCCATCCACTTTGCTATCCATCCATCCATCCATTCATCCATCCATCCATCCATCTACCCAGCTAGCCAGCCAATCATCCATCCATCCATCCATCCATCCATCCACCCACCCACCCACCCATCCACTCTGCTATCCATCCATCCATCTACCCAGATAGCCATCCAATCATCCATCCATCCATCCATCCACCCACCCAACCTGTTATCCATCCATCCATCTATCCACCCAGCTACCCATCCATCATCCATCCATCCATCTACCCACCTACCCTGTTATCCATCCATCCATCCATCCATCCATCCACCCAGGTACCCATCTATCCATCCATCCATCCATCCATCCATCCAGCCATCCATCCATCCATCCAATTATTCATTCATTCATGTAGCAAACAATTATTGAGAACCCTTATACCTTGTCTTGTTTACTGTGAGGCTAACCCTAGTCCTGCTCTGTGGTATCCATTCAGGGCGGTCCCCTGGGGACCGGCGGCATATGGAGGGCACGTGAAGAGGGTCTGGAGATGGAATCGGAATGTGAGCTTGGGATTCCTGGACACCCACTGCTGGACTTGAGAGAGGATTGCGACATATTTGGCCAGAGTTAAGGGTACAGTTTATGGCTGAAAAACAGAGTTTTTTTCTGAATAAGTCAAACTCAACTCGCCTGTCTGGTATCAAATCTACAAGGGCTGGACAATCTGGTCCCAGAAAATTAAAACAAGATGGGGCCCAGCCAGCTGCATTTCTGAAAACAGTATTTTTTGTTTTTTTTTGTTTGTTTGTTTGTTTGTTTGTTTGTTTTTGCGGTACCGGGGATTGAACGCAGGGGTGTTCTACCTCCGCGCTACGCCCCCGGCCCTATTTTTTATACTTTATTTTGAAACCGGGTCTCACGAAGTTGCGGAGGGCCTCACTAAGGAGAGAGAGAGAGAGAGAGAGAGAAGAGAAGAGAGAGAGTGAGAGAGAGAGAGAGAGAGAGAGAGAGACAGCGCGCTGAGGCTGGCCCCAAACCCAGATCCTCCGGTCTCCGCCTCCCAAAGTACTGGGATTACAAGCGTGCGCCACCACGCCCGGCGTATTTTTTGTTTTAATCAAGCACACCTGCCCTCTGCAACAAGCTCTGAACTGAAATGGGGGCGGATTTATAAGAAAACGAAACAGTTCTCGGGCATTCTGGCTGCGACTCCTTTTCCTTCCCACGAGCGTCACAGTCTAAGTGCCTGTTCTCCCCTCTGTCCTGGGCTGATGAGGATTAATGAGCCCGCGTCTGGAGGGCGTCTCAGTGACATTATAGACACATTCTCTTTACATTCTTAGCTGAGGCTAATCTGTTGCCTCCTCCCTACAGGTAAAGAGGTCCCCCTTGGGGTCTTTCAGATTCTTGGTCCCTGTGGTGACTCCGGGCAGCCAAGAGGGTGGCCGGAGCCCTAGATTTAGGCTGTGTGCTGACCATGTCTTGTATTTTCTGTACCCTTATGCTCTGACATCTGGGGTAGTGTGTGTGTGTGTGTGTGTGTGTGTGTGTGTGTGTGTGTGTGTGTTACTGGGGATTGAACCCAGAGGCATTCTACCTCCAAGTTACACCCCCAGCCCCTTTTTAATTTTTTTTTTGTTTGTTTTGAAACAGGGTCTCTTTAGGTTGCTGAGAGTCTTGCTAAGTTGCTGAGGCTGTCCTCAAACCTGCGATCCTCCTGTCTCAGCCTCCCAAGTACTGGGATTACAGGTGTGCGCCTCCATGCCTGGGTACATCTGGGGTCTTGCTGACATGGAGAGGCGGCCCTCCCAGGTTGCCCCACACCCCCGCCACCTCCTTGGTCTGCTCTCACACCGACAACCGTCCACCTACCCCAATCACCCCGGGCCAGGTACCAGGCGATTGGGGACAGCCCCTGTGCCCTAGAACTCATGGCAATTATCCAAACTCACCAGTTCTAAACCTGCTCACACCATCCTGCGGTTGTCTGTGGAAACCATAATAAAGACTCTCCCCCACATTTCCCCTCCTGCCCTGGGCTTCCTACCCACGCTGACTTTTTTCTGCTGGGCCCGCAGGGAGGGCAGTGCCTCTTGTTAGGGATCTGTGGATAGAATAAGCTTCCTTCCTTGACTTCCTTCCTCTCTGTGTTAGCATGTCATAGCAAGCTTGATTAAAACAAACCCTGGGCATCCTTAACAGTCTGCTCAGCCGGGCGTAGTGGTGCACGCCTGTAATCCCAGTGCTTGGGAGGCTGAGGCAGGAGGATCACAGGTTCGAGGCCAGCCTCAGCAACTTAGCAAGACCCTGTTTCAAAATAAAAAATTTTAATTGGGGCATGGTGGCACACGCCTGTAATCCCAGTGCTTGGAAGGCTGAGGCAGGAGGATCACAGGTTTGAGGCCAGCCTTAGCAACTTAGTGAGACTTTGTTTCAAAATAAAAAAATAAAAAAAATAAAAAGCTCAGAGGTAGAATACCCCTGAGCTCAATCCCCCGTACTACAAAACAAACAAAAACAGTTTGCTCTGACTGTGACTACAGGGTCACCGTGCTCCCTTAGAGACAGCCTCCTCCATGAAATAGGGACAGTGACATCTTTTTTTGTGTGTGTGTAGTACCGGGGATTGAACCCAGGGGTGTTTTACCTCTGAGCTACACCCCCGGCCCTATTTTTTATTCTTTATTTTGAAACTGGGTCTCACGAAGTTGCAGAGGGCCTCACTAAGTAGCTGAGGCTGGCCACGAACCCAGAGCCTCCGGTCTCAGCCTCCCAAGTACTGGGATTACCAGTGTGTGCCACCACGCCCAGCATGGGACAGTGACATCTTGTATGTCCCTCTTCATCCCTCCTTCATCATTTTATTTATTTTTTTTGGTAACATGTCAGCATCTGAATTTAATGATTCATTTGTTTCTTTTCCTGCTTCCCCTACTTGAATTAAAGCTTTATTTTTTTCCCCAGCTAAACTACCCAGAGCCCAGAACGGTGCCTGGTGCATAGTGGGTGCTCATTTAACAACGAGGAGGAAATGAATGAGAACAAACCCGGCACTTCCACAGACCTGTCTATTGCTCAGCTCCCTCCGGTCTTTTGGGATCTTGTGCTGACTGGTGTGGATCTGGACCACGTTACAGACGGGAGGCCATTCAGGGGCAGGTCCTGTCCTTCTTGCTGGCCTATGGCGTGTGCTACTGTCCAAGACTCCTGTCCAAGGCCCTCAGAGCACTTTATAAACATTAACCACGGGAGCAGCCCGCTCTGTGTGTGGCAGGTGGGGCCTGAGTCTCTGAAGCAAGATGGTTCCCAGCAAAGCCAAACCTGTTCTGGAGTGAGAGGCAAGTTGAAGCACAGCTGGAGACCTCGGGGGCCATCGGGCCATGGGCCCAGTGACGTCCAGTGGGCGGCTCAGGGCGCAGAGGTTCCTGGAAGATGGCTCCTCCCCGCAGGAACCCCTCCCGCTCCTTCGCAGCCCTGTGCCCCGGAGCAGGGATTGTTTGGCTCCTTGGCAGAGTTTCCTGAATCAAGAGCATTCTCACGGCTGCCAGAAGGCTCCCTGAGTGGATTTATCAAGCTCCCATTAGCAGAGGCATCGGGGCTGGAAGCCGCAGGCACCCAAGCTCACGCATTCAACAGGTCCTTGTGAGCATCCGCTCTGGCCCAGAGGCTGGGGGCACGGGCGAGGAGACGGAGGGCCGGGACTCTCACAGGGGAAGCAGTTAGCTAAGCGCAGGCGGCACGGTTGGCGGGAGTCCAGAGAGGAGGGTGAGTCAGGGCTGGCTTCTTGGAGGAATAATGCTTCCGTGGACACCCAGGATTCTTTAAGTCGTAGTTGACAAAACCCCGAGCCAAATAGGTTTAGGCCGTAGGCATCGGTTTACAGAATGGGCAAATCAGGGAGCGGAGCGGCTGCAGGCATAGCTGAACCCAGGGGCTTTAATGAGAACCCCATCCCTCGGTTCTGCTGCCCTCGGTGTGTTGGTCTCAATCTCCCCAGCCATAGACAGCGTTTCTGCTGCCGGGGAGAAATGACGGGAGTTGGGAGCCCTCCGTTGGCAGTGTTCTTCTGTTTCTGTGTTCAGTTAACCAATATTTGCTGAGTGGAGAATAAGACCATGTCTTACGGTTTATTGTTCCGACAAACTTACATAGGTGCCAACACACACGTACGTGAACATTCATTATCACATTGTTTATACCAACCAAAGACTGGACACTACTTGAATATCCACCAATGGGGGATTGGTTCAGTAAATTATGAACTGTGGTACCCCTGTGCAGAGGGAGACTGGTCAAACCTTAAGGAGAATGAGTTAGGGGCTGGGGATGTAGAGCACGTCCCTCGCATGGAGAAGGCCCTAGATTAAATTCTCAGCACTGCAAATAGACAAACAAATAAATACATTAGTTAGATCTATATTGATGGTTCTCACTTGGGTTAGGTGTCCCCCCAGGGGACATTTGGCAATGTCAGAGACATTTTTAGATGTTTCAACTGTGTGTGTGTGCCTACGTATGTGCTAATAGCACCTAGTGGGTAGAGACCAGCAATGCTAAGTACCCTAGAATGTATATGACAGCCCCACCACAAAGAATTATCCAGACCCCAAAGTCAATAGTGCCCAGATTGGGGCATCCTGATTTGTACCTATGATACAGAAATCTCTAAGATTTGGTCCATCCTTCATCCATCCATCCATCCATCCATCCATCCGTCCGTCCGTCCGTCCATCCACCCACCCATCCATCCACCAATCCATCCATCCACCTGTCCATCCATCCATCCATCCATCCATCCATCCATCCATCCATCCATTTCCCCCATCCATCCACCAATCCATCCATCCATCTGTCCATCCATCCATCCATCCATCCACCCATCCACCCATCCACTCACCCATTCATCCACCCATGTATCCATCCATCAGTGGGTGTGGGAAACTGTTCTAAGTCTAAATAATATCAGCTTAAGGATTTACAGCTTCTGGCTTGCTTTGGCAGAGACTGCCTCTCTTGAGGGAACTGAAGACAGTGACCTGATGTCCCTTCGCTATCTAAGCCACTTCCTCCTGTTTTACTCTGCCTGTGGCTTGCTTTGCTTAAAGGTGGAAGACTGCCTCAAGGAGGGAGCTATCTCTGCTGCTCTTGCAAAAACTGCCAGGTAACAACTTATCTTCTAAAGCATTCCTAACCCCATGCTCTACTCCTTAGCCAGAGACAATGAATGATTTGATGCCCCAGCCTGAATTCTGTAAACCTGTAATAAAAGGAAGAGCTGCGCTTTGTTCGGGGAGTTTGGCTCTCTCGTTTTCTCCCCTCTCATCTCTTCGAAAGCAGGAATAAAGTCTCAGGAGCATTGATTTCATTGCTTCGTCCTGTGCCCCTCGGGGACAGAGCCCGGCAGGTAGGTAGGTGGATAGATGGACAGGCGGCTGGCTGACTGGATAGATGGATGAACGGATGGCTGGATAGATGGATTGATGGGTGGTCGGATGGACAGATGAACTGATGGATGGGTGGGTGCATGGGTGAATGGATGAATGGGTGGATGGCTGGATGGATTGGGGATGGGGGTGCTGGGGTGGATGCATGATATACGGACATAGATGAGGGGTAAGTTGATGGAAACTGTCTGTTCCATCGCGCAGTCACAACTTCACACGCGAAGAGCCGCTCCTACCACGGCAAGCACGCTCGCTGACGCTTCTGTTGACTACCTCACTTCTCGACTCTCTTTTATAATACTAGAAAGTTGCCGGGCAGCACACGCTTGTAATCCCAGTACTTTGGAAGGCAGAGACCGGAGGATCCAGGTTCGCAGCCAGCCTCAGCTCTCTCTCTCTCTCTCCCTGTCTCTTTCTCTCTCTCTCTCTCTCTCTCTCTCTCCCTGTCTCTTTCTCTCTCTCTCTCTACTTAGTGAGGCCCTCCGCAACTTCGTGAGATCCGGTTTCAAAATAAAGTATAAAAAATAGGGCCAGGGGTGTAGCGCGGAGGTAGAACGCCCCTGGGTTCAATCTCCGGTACCGTAATAATAATAATAATAATAATAATAATAATAATAATAATAGAAAGTTAATGCTCATCAGCCTAGTGAATTTCCATTGTATTTCTGCTGTTTATCACCAAGGATGGTGATGGACCGTGCCACAGAGGACGAGGGTCCAAGGGGTCTGCTCAGAGCAGGAAATGGTTAAGAATAGAGGCTGTGCGCCCCTCTCTCTTCCTGCACGCAGGTGGAGATGGCCAGGGTAACTCTAGAGTCCCATCCTTCCAGCTCTACAGAGACAGGCAGCTCGCTTCCTCTGACTTGAAGAAATGGAGCCCTGGGTACACCACTCAGGAAGCAGCCCTCCGGAGATGTCCCTAAGCATGGTGCCCCTGGGGACTGGGGCTGTCAGCCTGCCTCCTCTTCAGATCTGAGTTGATCCCACCAGGGAGAGCGCCACCCGTTCCCCGAGGAGCTCTGGCTTCCCCTGTCGCCCTCCTGTCTCCCGGGAAGGGGCCAACACTGCAGTCAGGCTCAGAGGGAACCCTCTCCTCCAGGGAAATCAGCACGGAGGCAGCCACCTGCGCTGGCGGGCAGCGGGGTGACCAGGGCCGTGGGGAGTCCAGCTCCGGGGACCAAAAGCGCTCACCACCCGCGCTGCAGACGGGCCCTGGCCCTTGGGTGTCAGCCCTGCTGAGGGTAAAGTCTGTGAATTCAGTCGACTGGATGCTGAGCAGAAACACGGTTTCCTGCTGCGTCTGCCGCGCTCTCCCTGGGGCGCCACCAGGAGCAGACGCAAGCTCCTGTCCACCCCCTCCCCGCCGGGCTGGCAGACGGCTCGGAGTATCCCCACTTCACAGAAGGGGCAGTGGAGCCGGCCAGGCCGCGGGCTTGCCCCTCCCCACGCAGACCAGCCCGGGCGCCCTGCGCAGCCACAGTCGCCCCGACACCTGGGTGGCCAGGCTGTCCCTGGCGCTCACGCGGTCTGTCCAGAGTTTCAGGGATGGAAACCTCACTCGGCTTTTTATTTTCCCATCAGCAGTTTGTGAACCATCATAACCTAAGAGAGGAAAGGAGCCCACGGAAACAAAGATGGATGCCGAAAAACTGGAACCCAGTCGAAGTTGGCACTTGGTAGCCTTGCTGTCTTGGCTGCTGGGACGCTGGGTGTGTGTGTGTGTGCGCGCGCGTGTGTGTGTGTGTGTGTGTGTGTTACTGGGGATTGAACCCAGGGGTATTCTACCTCCGAGTCACATCCCCAGCCCTATTTTTAGGTCTCGCTAAGTTGCTGAGGCTGGTCTCGAACATCCAATCCTCCTGCCTCAGCCTCCCAAGTACTGGGATTACAGGCATGCGCCACCACACCCAGCTAATGCTGAGACTTGAGTGAGGGGCAGGGACCCGAGGAGACATGATTTGAGGATTCCGGGAGCTCTTGTCACTAACAGCCCCCTGTTCCCCAGATTTTACCTGGAGAGACTTTCATTGCTTTGGGTCTCAAATCCTTTCTGATTTTCAAGAGGCCTTAATTAAAATGACAGTACCATTCTGGGTGTGGGGGTGCACACCTGTAATCCCAGTACATGAGAAGCTGAGATGGGAGGATTGAAGGTTCAAGGGCAGCCTCAGAAACTTAGCAAGACCCTCAGCAACCTAGCGAGAGCCTGTTTCAAAAATAAAAAATAAAAAGGTCTGGGGGTATAGCTTGGAGGTTGCCCCTGGGTTCAATCCCCAGTACCACAAACAACAACCCCCCCCAAAAAAAACCCAGTACCTCTGAGAGTGGCCGTATTAAACTTGGAGCCCTTGAGGTGGGCAGAAAGCAGCTGGAGGGACCTTGAAGAATGGTCCCCTAGTTGGCTTCCATCCTAATTCCTCCCAGGGCCATCTTGAAAGGAAAGCATCGTGTCTGTTATTTATGGATGTGCGACAAATTACTCTGGCCCCAGTGGCTTAAAGCAACACTAAACATTTATTAGCTCCTGCAGCCTCTGTGGGTCAGGAATCTGGGAAGGACTTAGCTGGGTGGTTCAGATTCCGCATCGCTGGAGAGGATGCAGCTGAGATGGGCACCAGGACCACGGTCCTGCCATGGCCCACTGTGTCTCAATAAATATGGCTGTTGAGAAGAGGAGGCCGGCTGGTAGAGGCAGCCTCCATGCCTCCCCTCATGGACCTCCCCGTAGGGCCACCTGGCTCTTCATAACATGGCATCTGGCTTCCCTCAGCTGCAGAGTCTTCCCTGACGTGTCTGAGAAGTCACACTGCATTTCTGTAATGCCCCACGGGGCACACTATTCCGAGGAGGCCCTACACACAGGCATGAACACGAGGCAGCGGGATGGTGGGGGCCCACGATGGGGATGACCGCTGACTACCATGGTTACCGTCTTTAACTTTTTGTAGTTGGTGGTGGTGCTGGGGATGGAACCCAGGGGTGTTCTACCTCTGAGCTACACCCCCACCCCTATTTTATTTTTTATTTCAATAGTTCAATAAACTCGCTAAGTTGCTGAGGCTGGCCTTGAACCTGTGATTCTCCTGTCTCAGCCTCCCAAGTATTAGGATTACAGATGTGTGCCACCAAGTCTGGCTTACTTTTTATTCTTAAGATTGTAATTATTATTATTTTTTTTGTGTGTGTGGTGCCGGGGATTGAACGCAGGGGCGTTCTACCTCCGCACTACGCCCCCGGCCCTATTTTTTTTATACTTTATTTTGAAACCGGTCTCATGAAGTTGCGGAGGGCCTCACTAAGGGGAGAGAGAGAGAGAGAGAGAGAGAGAGAGCGAGCGCTGAGGCTGGCCGCGAACCCGGATCCTCCGGTCTCCGCCTCCCAAAGTACTGGGATTACAAGCATGCGCCACCACGCCCGGCTATTATTATTATTATTATTATTATTACTATTATTATCATTATTTACTGGGGATTGAACCCAGGAGCATTCTACCTCCAAGCTACACTTTTTATTTTGAAACAGGGTCTTGCTAATTTGCTGAGGCTGGCCTCAAACCTGCGATCCTCCTGTCTCAGCCTCCCAAGTACTGGGATTACAGGCATGTGTCACCCCACCCAGCTGGTTCCGTCCTTATTTTAGCAGTGATGAAAGGAGGCATGAAGAGTTTCCCTGCATGTCAGCTGGAGTTTTTGTAAGACCCAATCAGCCAGGCTTTGTAAATGGTTGTGAGATTTGACCAAGAGTGAAGGTACAATGTGGGCAGGTCACATCGTGTCCACCACAAGACTGATTTGTCCTCTGCAATACTCGTAGAAGCACCTAGAACCAGAGTCCAGCTGGATGTAGTGGCACACACTTGTAATCCCAGTACATGGGAGGCTGAAACAGGAGTATCACAGGTTTGAGGCCAGCCTCGGCAACTTAGTGAGGCCCTCTGCAACTTAGCAAGACCCTGTTTCAAAATAAAAAATAAAGAGGGCTGGAGGTGTAGCTCAGAGATAGAAAGTCCCTTGGTTCAATCCCCAGTATCTATCTATCTACCATCTATCTATCTATGTATCTAATCTATCTATCTATCTATCTATCTATCTATCATCTACCATCTATCTATCTATCTATCTATC
>PVJS01008367.1:0-53309 GCA_004027185.1 Glis glis | reverse complement strand
GAAGGAAGGAAGGAAGGAAGGAAGGAAGGAAGGAAGGAAGGAGGAAGGAAGGAAAGAAGGAAGGACTTCAGTATTATATACACATATATGTTACATGTGGGTATATTTAAATATATTTAGATTATATGGTATAGTAGGTAACCTCATGAATGTTGTTTCAGTTACTCATTTGATTAAGATGTTTTCTTAATCTCTTCAATATACTTCAGTGTTTTTGTCTACTCATTCAACATATATCTATTGAATATATGCCATGTGCCAGGGACTTTGCTAGATCAAGGTTACAAATATGAACTAAATTGGGACAGTTCTTAGCTCACTTAGATGATTCTATCAGTACCAGATAACTGCAGTACAGTATAAGAGCAGGCTGGGCAAGGGACAGATGCTGGGTTGAGGGAACCCTTCTAGCAGAACTGAGACAGGAACCCATTAAGAGAAAAAGGCCAGCTGAAGAAATTGGCATTTAATTGATGCTATGAATAAGAAATATTTCAATGAGTCAACAATTTTTCCCTCAAGGTGATATATAAACAAATAAGAATATATAAAACTATGGCAAATACAACCAAACAGACACCATGTGCACTATGAGGGCTAAGAGCTTGCCTTATTCACCTTTGTTTCTAATACCTGCTCAAAGATAGAATGAAGAATTGTGTATAACAGTGTGATATAAATGGAAGAACCACTTTCACCAGGGTAAATCAGAAGATATTTCATTAAAAGGAGGCATTAGGAGTCTTCAATAGTGGATTGGATTCCTCAGTGGAAGGTGGTAACATAGTAGAGCATATACAACTTGACATATAAAAGGAAATATGAACAAAAGCATTAGGGTAGCACTCAGAGAACTGAGTGGGAACAACGAAAGAATTTATTAAGGAGTTTAATTGAGATACAGCTCTCAAAAACCTTGAATGATGTGGCAGGGAGATTTGTTCTTTTGGAAATGGAGGATCGGTAGATATTTTTAGCATGATGTGACAAGATCAGAGCTGTACTTTTATAAAATTAGTGTTTTATTGAGTAACTGGAGCCCATAAGACTATTTTAGAGGCAAATCTGTTAAACTTTATGCAAATTAATGGTGATCTAAGACAGACCAATAAAATCAAGAAAGGAAGGAAGGAGAGAGAGAGAGAACTTAGCTAGGGGTGTATTAAATTTTTAGAATGCTGTAATACATTTTAGTGCACTAACCTACTTTAACTAAAAGAGGGAGAGTCACACTTTGAAAATAAGAACAATTTCCTTCATTTCATTCATGGAGATAGGAAATCTTTCTTCTTCTTATTGCAGTTTCTGTGGTCCAAAGCATGTTTGAAAATGAAACATCTGTGATACTGAAATATCTTCAATAATGAAACATCTGTGATACCAAAATATCTTCAATATTTTTATGTATTGGGAAGGCTTCCCTCAGGCATATGTCCCAGATATTCAGTTTCATATTTTAGTTATAATTGCAAAGACTGTGATGCCCCAACAGAGCCCCAAAAGAAAAACTAGACCATGTGGAATTAACTAAAGAAAAAAAAACCTAAAGTGTGATCTGATTTGTATCAAAGCTCCCGCTCAAAATATAAATGAAGATACATAACACATTTTATCTACCTAAATATTAAGTCTCTATTATCACTACTAAGTATCTATTTAAACAAAGATTAAAACAATGTTTAATCTAGATTTTGTTTAGAACTCATAGATGCATTCCAAGTATTTTCCAGAATCAATGTTTTAAATAAGGTTTTGGTTCTTGACTCTAGGAGCATGCTCACATTTTTTTCACTTGAATATATAGATTCTTACCAACTCCTAATTTTTATATTATCTATTCCTCCTTTCCAAGCCTTTCAATAAACTGTAAAAATTAAATGGATAGTCATTTTGGGGGAAATTTTAAAATAAAATGTTTTTTTTTAACCACTCTCAGAGATGATCAGGTCTGGCTTGTCTGGGGTCACATTAGTTAAGAACTGGACTCCACCTGCGAAGGAGTATTGGACAGTACAGCAGGGCTAGCGGGAACTGAGCGGAGGCTGAATGTGATGAGGCAGGATGGAGACAGACAGGAGGACATGCGGACAAGAGTTGCATGTCCGCAGGGGCAGAAGGATGATGGCAATGATAATTCCACTTACTGACCATTTATTTTATCTTTAATCATCATAACCAGTAGGTTTTATAAGTTTCAAGATGAGAATTGAGGCTGAGAAGGGAATTTATTTAAGAATACAGATAGGACATATGTAGAATGGAAAAGTGTTTTATGCCTTAAGATTTAATCCTAGTATGGCTGCAGTTACACCTTGGAGCTTTTCTTGATCTGGCAACCCCAAGGCATTGCATACAGTGTGTCTTTAGTTCACTGGACCCTGGGTTATGGGGTGGAGGTCATCGCTCACCCTTGGGTAGGTACTCTGTCTGTCCTGTCCTTTGCTTTCTCATCAGTGGAATGTCTAGCAAATGTTAGACTCCAAACTAAGTGGTTGCTGGAGGACTATGGCAATAAATGAAAACAGAAATCATTCTAAAATTAATTTATGTAGGTAAATATAATAATATAACTAATGACCCATGGGTAAACCAGCAATTTCA
Source organism: Glis glis (assembly GCA_004027185.1). NCBI lineage: Eukaryota > Metazoa > Chordata > Mammalia > Rodentia > Gliridae > Glis > Glis glis. The sequence continues at coordinate 50,708 of PVJS01008367.1, read as the reverse complement.
ATTTCAATGAATACATGTAGAAAGAGTTGCCAGTGGATACTTAATAGAAGTCCTACGTTTGTATGTAGTCAGATTTATTTTGAGAAACTGTGGGTCTAAATTTTAAAAGCTAATTCATCGGTCAGACTATGTTTTAGTAATTTGTTATTAAAACATTGTACATAGTTACAATGTAAGGAAACATACTAAAATATATATTAGAAGTCACGTGCAAGTACAGTTATATAGCTATGATTATTTGCTTAACCCTCTGTAAAATGATTTGCTTGTACCTTTCTTGAGACAAATTTTAGTTGCACTTGCACACATGTATGTCTTGCATGCCTATGCCCTTACACACAAGCACACACACTCATGCTCACATGCACACACACACACACACACACACACATATAATGCAAACACTCAAATGTGTCTAAATAGCACCATACTGAATTGCAATGCGTTCTTGACATTCTTGATGTGTCCTTGACTCCTTGCCTGAACTTACAAGCTTCCTATCATCTATTACCATTCAGATTATAAATGAGCCTACTGGGGGTTTAAAGAGGTATACTGAATTCAGAAGAACAAAATATTTGTTTTATATAGACATTTGCTCCATGCGCATAGCTGCTAGCTTAGAAATGAATCGGGCTTTGAAAATATGAAACTCAAATGGAAACCACTAGCTGCTGTATTCATCAGTAAATGCTGTAGTGCTTTGTGCCAGGCAGTGTTCGAAGCACTATATACATTTTAACTTATTTAGTCTCTATAAAACTCATGTAAGATAAATATCATCCCAATTTTATTGAGGATGGAAAGAAGCACAATGAAATTAAATGTCTTGTCAAAGCTCACACACTAAGTCTTGGCACTGGGCTTTGAACCCCATCAGTCTGGCTCCAGTAGTGTGCCCCTAACAACTGCACAATGATATGTCTTGCTAAGCTCTATTGCCTTTCAAGTGTTTGCCACTTGGAGCAGGTTTTCGTAAATAAGTTTTAAAAATGGTAGCAAAGCTCTGAGGCTGGGCCACATAAACCCTTTATCTGCGGTGTTGTACATTTGTGGCCCAAGATTGCAAAGATAGGATGACCGCACTCCTCATAATACAATGTAAATAATAGAGACTCCATACCTCTTTACCTTGTTTAATTGTGCTTTAGAAAACCCAGTTTTCTCCAGAGGAGAATATGTTGCTGGTAGAAATGTTGAGGTAATTGAAAAGGGTATTCTTGGTATGTCAAGAACTTTAGAGGTTAAGGGCATATAATTTGATCTGTCTGTTTTCTTATTCACTTAGGACTTTCCTTCCCTCCATTACAGCTGTATCATTGTCAATATCCTTTGTTTTTCAACCTTTTCTTTATTACTCTAAAATAGAATTAAGGCAAAGGAAAAAGTTCAAATAAAAAGATTTAGCAAAGCACTGAGGCAGTAGTTGGGAGGAGCCAAGGAATTTGTGGTTTAAGAGGATGTATGAGCTTGGACATCAAAAAAGAACTTACATTTCTAATCCATGAGAGGGAGAAAAAGACAAAGGACAGGAGATCAAGCCTAGAGATAATTATTTTGAGGGAGAGGAAGAGTGCTGGGAGGACTGTGTGGCTCACACAGTTCTGCAGGGGCTCAGCGGGCTCTGTTGCGCTCTGGAATTCAATGGGCAGTTAGCCCAAGAGGTGAGAGCGCAGCAGTGGGGTGGCAGTGAGCATGTGTGCACACCGATGCTCCTGTGTGCAGAATACCTGCCTTTTATAGGTAAAATGTGTGATGCGGGAATCTTTCTGTACCTACAAATGCCAACTCCAACTGGGGCTCAAATACTCTCTGCATCAGAATTTATAGTGATTTCATAGTAGGTCACTTGGCAGGACTTTGTTCTTTTCCTGACTGTTATGATTAAGCTAATGAAAATTCTTCTCATTCTCAGACCTGTGGGAAAATTTCACAGGAAACTGGGCCTCTGAAAAACAACAAGCTGGGCATGGTGGTGCACACCTGTAATCCCAGTACTTGGGAGGCTGAGACAGGAGGATCTCAGGTTCAAGGACAGTCTCACAACTTAGTAAGATCCTGTTTCAAACTAAAAAATAAAATAGGCAAAGGATGTAGCTCAGAGGTAGTACGCCCCTGGGTTCAATCCCCAGTACCACACACACACACACACACACAAACACACACACACACACACACACACACACAATTTTCCCTTGCTCAATTAGAAAGTACTATTTTATCTTTTGTTCAGCTTTAACGAGGATTGGGGCCTTGCTCATCTCTGGAATCCTTCAAGTAAGGAAATTTAGGGCATCATCTCGAATTTTGGCCAGAATGAAGCCTTTTCACAAAGACACGCTTAGACATTATTCAACCTGTGTTTCCATCTAACACAAAAATGTTTGATTCCATTATGTTCAGTTTTCAGAAGAAATTTTCAAAGAAGTATTGCTTTTTGAATTTGTAGAGAAAGAACAGGGGAGCCTAGGAGCCTGCAGAATCACGCTGACAGTAAGGAGTAGCAAGGTTGCTTTCTGAGGTGCTCTGGGCGGATGGCCTCAAGAGCTGCTTGCCAGACATAAAGGAGGAACCCTGAAAGGCTGAGAGAAACACTCCTCCTGTCAGTACATATCAATTCACTAACCATCAGCTCACTCGAGTTGTGCGAGGTGGTTGGTTTATGCTGGACTCAGTGGGCAATATACTCTATTCAGGGCATGAAAACTAGCCCTCCTACCACCCAGAAATCAAGGGCTCTCCTAGAAGAGGTAATTTACTTTCCAGTAAATGGAAAGGATTTGTGTTTTGTAGTTGCAACCACAGAGTTGCTCTGTTGGTGAGGTGTCCGAGAACTATGAAGTGTTTTATTTCTGCTTCAGTATATACATCAGTATACACACACATAAATAGCTATAGATACAAATGTGACTTTGAACTTGAATCACTTAACCAGTGCTTATCAACTGTGTATGTGGTATTGATGGCCCACCTGGCAACAGGGAAGAAAACGACAATAAAACAGACGACATTTGTGATCTTAAAAGACACTTTGTGCTGTTCTTATAGAGCTGCAGAGATTGCTGCCATGAATATCACTGCTATTTAGGGAAGAATTAGAGTGATAAAGGGACATCCTGGACTTCTTAGAGTTGTCTGTGGCCACACGTGCAGCTTGTCTCTGAGGCCAGGGAGGGACAGAGTAAATGCCGGGCCGACCCACTGTGAGAAACTCTCTGGCATCCCCAGCTGCCATTCAGAATGCAAAAGCCAGGATATGACCTGTCAAGATGAGCCACTTCAGCATATTGCAGCAATGCAGCTGTCACTGATACATCAGTCTCCAGAGGAAACATTCAGACGGTTTCCATGGTGGAATGAATACAAATGCACAGCTCGAATCATATCTGAATGTGATTTTTTCAACCTGATGGTCTATATTAAATATGCAAATGAGTGGAAGTGACCCCAGTACCTCTTGGGATCATTGATTGACAAACGTTTTCTGGAGGCAAATTTCTCCTAGCCTGTATTCAAGAGGGACAGGGAACATTTGGAAGCCACATAGATTTAAGATACACAGTTGCAATCCTCTTCCCTCAACGCAGGTAAAATTGTTATAGATCCTCCAAGGTATTTCAGTGGAACATCGGAACAAGAGAGGTTATTCCCTGATATCAAGCTTATTCTATTCAGTGTTATTATCAATTTATAGCACTAGCACAAAGTTTATAATTTGAAAACTTGTAACTTGCACTCTCAATGTCAACAGAAGCTCATTGAATAAGAGGAGGGATTATATAAACATGTCCTTAGTAAGGAATTAACACTCATGGCCCCACAGGTATGCCCAAAAAAGTAGTAATGAAGCAAACATGGAACCAATGACTTTTCTTTAAATTCATGTTCAAAGTTCCTGAAATGTAACAACTGGTTTGTTATTGATGAAAGTGGTTCTAATAAATCTCATAATAAAAATGTGTCATCTTAGACAGGGTTTCTTTTTCTATAATTTTCCCCATCTGCTTTGTCAACCAACAGACTTAAGCAAACAAGAAAGGAGAGAAACATTTGATTCAACTAACAAGTAAAACTATCTCAATATTTGAAACTATTTTTAAACTTAATATTGTCAACTATGAATTCTGACATTTATGTAACTGTAATGTGCCTATGCGATATATGCACATATACACATCCACATAGCAAACTATAGACATATATTTATATGCTTACATCTATATATTTAAATATGCAATTCTATGTATTAAGTTGCTATGCATATTTATGTATGTAAAAATAACATACAACATATAGCTATAAATTTTATAACCATACTCAAAAGTATACATATATCTTTATTCATTTTACTGATTATAATGAAATATGTCTTTACCTAATGATAGCCTATAACAATTTGTTTTACAAATTGTTTTACAAATTATTTATCTCAGATTTGTAAAACAAAACAGTTTTACAAACTGTTTTACAAATTACTTATCTCAGAAATTCTTGAGACCAGTAATTCATTAATTTTTTTAAAAGTATGTATATTTTTGCTATGTAAAACTATTCGGCATATAAGTGCATATAGTTTGCATGTATAAATTTATAACATGTATATCCTAAAATACCTGTAAGCAATCACTGAATTATTGAATAACCTTGAGATCTTCACACATGTCATTTCTTCAGTGCACCGTGACAGATTTTTTTCCCCTAAACACCTATCATATTCCCCAGATGGCTTAGCCATCATCACTGGCAGATCATGAATAATATTTTAGGTTGAACAGATGTAAGCAATTTGTAATTTTCCCCTTTCTGAACCAGCTTTGTTTTGATGAATCAAATGGAAATTGAAACTTATGTAGAAATTCTGTTTATAAAGGACCAATGTTTTCCCACAGTGGAGTATGCAGACAGCTCTGACAGACAGAAAAGAGACAGAGAACAGGGAAACTGGCCAGGGGGTGTGATAATAAAAAAAATGGAAGGTCATCAGTTAGCATTGTAATATAGTCCTGATTTCATTAGTTTATAGAACCGCAGATAAAAAGTAGTTTTAGATTGTCCGAAGATGGTCAAATTTCTATCAGGTAGCTTGTGTTTTTCCCTGGTGAGAATTTTCTCTAAAAACAACAACAAACCTATAGGTCTGAAAACACAGGGAATGCTGGTGAAACAATGAGAGAAACAAATGAACTATTCTCTCGACAAGGATGCATTTATTCTGCCGAATTGTATTTAACACAATTATACAAATTATATTTTGTCCCAAATATAGTTACTCAAATTGAGGTTTTCTGATAATTCAGGGTTAAAGAATGTTTTCTACAAGCTACAAATTAAACAATATTTTATTTTTTTTTAAAAAAAGTACAAAAATGTCAGTCACCATAGCACCTGCATGTAGTCCCAGCTACTTGGGAGCCTAAGGCAGGAGAATCACTTGAGCCCATGAGTTTGAGACCAGCCTGAGCAACATAGCAAAAATAAAATAAAAGCCGGGCGTGGTGGCGCACGCTTGTAATCCCAGTACTTTGGGAGGCGGACACCGGAGGATCCGGGTTCGCGGCCAGCCTCAGCTCGCTCGCTCTTTCTCTCTCTCTTTCTCTCTCTCCTTAGTGAGGCCCTCCGCAACTTCATGAGACCCGGTTTCAAAATAAAGTATAAAAAATAGGGCCGGGGGCGTAGCGCGGAGGTAGAACGCCCCTGCGTTCAATCCCCGATACCGCAAAAAAAAAGTAAATAAATATAAAATAAAGCAAAAATACCAAAGCAACAAAAGTATCTCCCTAAGACAATCTTAATTCTACAGTTAGAGAATGTGTGTTTATACATTGATTTACATTTGTAATCAATCTGTATTTTTTTTAGAATAATCAGTTGCTAAGCCTAAAAGACCATTCAATGTCTAGAGTTTAATAACTATCCTGTACTTCTAGAGTCTGTTGCTGACTTGATAATTCTTGCTTTGTAAAGAGCAGTCATAGTGACTATTATTAGCTTTCTTTAAATTAATGCCTATGAGGCCAATCTGATTGGTGAATGGGATAGAATTTATAATGGAGTTATTAAACACTTGAGAATTTGGGAACTCCATGTGCTACATGAAGAATTTAGTGACTAAAATGTGAATGATCAAAGTCAGCCATTAATGCACTTCTTTCTGTGTTCGTGTTCATTACTTTATTTCAACAGCACTGATTTAGAAAGTTTAATGTTTCTACTACAAAATAGGATTAGGTAGTATTCATAGACCATCTTCAAACATTTTTATAACCTTTTCCTTCTTCTGAAAACATAAAATATCATCTCTTTCTTTAATGATACTTGGAATTTCAAAATAAGTTAAATAGTATGAGTTGAACCCAATCTAAACAACTATACTTATTATGCTTCTTCTACTTACAGTCTACTCCAGAAAATCATCTGTTTAATCCTTGTTCAGTGAAGAACCACTAGATCTAGTAAGCTGGTTAAGGTTATTTGTAAGATCTCTCATTTATATAGTCATTTTGAAGAACTCTTTAGGTTTATTTCCTATTTAATTAAAAAACTTGGCTCTTTTGTTTCTCTTAGATTCTGTAATATTGTTGATATATAAAAGTTGGTGCCCTGGATTCCTGAGTTCAGTGAAGAACCACTACATCTAGTAAGCTGGTTAAGGTTACTATTTGTAAGATCTCTCATGTATATAGTCATTTTGAAGAACTCTTTAGGTATATTTTCCTATTTAATTAAAAAACTGATCGGGTGTCTTATCTTGGCTCCTTTGTTTCTCTTAGATTCTGTAATATTGTTGAGATATAAAAGTTGGTGCCCTGGATTCCTGAGTTTGATAGGTATGGAATTGCTAGGCCAGAAATTAAAAAGTCTTTTTTTTTTCCTTCAAAGCTATGCACAGTGAAAACCCCTCTGGGCAGTTCTTGGAGTTTCCACCAATTTTAAGTTGTTTCAGCCTTTAATGTTGAATTTCATTTATCCTCATTATTTCAAAGGATAGATATTAAGATAGCAACTGAAACATTTTAGAGCTGTTTTGTTAGTTAAGCAATATCACTAAGATATTCATTATGGTATATCTTAGTATTTTAAATGAAATGTCTCTAATCCAATGCTTAAATGAAATTTCTTCTCTAATCAGCTATACTTTTCTTCTGAACCTCTTTACTCCCCAGATTTGTCTCTTGCTTTCTGCACTCTATGCATATTTTTTGCACTATGGGGATTTATATGAGAAATTTGAGTCATCATACAAAACAATACTACATGAATGTACTAGCAGAAACAGATGGTCAAGAATACTGTACACATGCTTTGTAAACCAACTCCCACAGATTGCCTGTCTTCAGAAGGATTTTTATTTTTTTTCCCTCCAAGTAGAACCAATCATCAAACAAGTGATTTGAGATGCTTTATTATGGAAATATTCCTCTTGAACAATAACAACAACAAAAAGCCATTTAAATCACATTTTCATTTTGAAGAAAGTTATGTTTTACCCTTTTTAAGTTTATTGTTATGAAGTCTAAGCTAATTATCTCCATCAACTTATATTCTTATTCAAAGAGTCTGAGAAAAAAGTTTTGTGACTCGCATTGCTGAATTTCTATTATATCAGTGTAGCTAACAGAAAACAAATTGTATGAAATAAATGGTTGTCTTAGCACTCTAAATTTATATGAATTTCATGATTGCTACATTACATGGAATTGTATAGTTCCCACTCAAGATGGGTCCCTCGTGATCATTCCTCCCTGCCTTTTAAAATCTATCAAGTCCAAAAGAAGTAACCACTGGCTTTTTTGTTTCTTCATTTGTTTTGTTTTGTTTTGCCAGATGATTTCCAAACCCAAGTAGTATAATGCAGGCAATAATTCATTATATTTTTTAAACAAAAACAAGAACTAACCTAAACTTAGATTCAGTAGTTGAGTGCCATCTTCAATCACGTAGGTAATGTGATTGAAGATTCTTAATGTAGTTATCAACATGATATATTAAATATCATTTGCATGTTCCTAATATACTGAATTGTTATTTGTATGCTAGTTATTCTATTACTTCAGCATTCCAGAAAGCAAGATGTTTTCATCCAAATTCATTGATCAGGAATCTGAAACACAGACATGAGAAGGACCAGCCAAGTCATGCAAGGCAGAGAGGCCGACTGTGGCCGCGGCCTCACCGGTGACTTCATGGCACCTAAGCTGCCCAGTTATACAGCACAATACGGCCATATCATTCTGACTTCTCAATTAATTTTTCCCATTTTCCATTTTGAAGAATGTTGTATTAAAAAAGTGATTCATATAATATATATATATATATATAATGTATTGATATAGATAATTGATAAGCAGAAAATCTCCATTTTAAAAATCACTTATTGCTCAAGTTATTTAGGGTTATAATTCACTATTATGTAATTTTGGAGTGTTGCATATGATTTAATAACAGTATGTGAAAATAATATTTGAACCAGAATTATTTTTCCTTACCAACGTGAGATATGAATACTCAATATTACATTCTTTACTAAAACAGCTTTAATGATATACAATTCACATGCCATGTAATTCATCCACTTAAATTGTTCAATTGAATTGTTTTTAGTTTGTTGATAAAGTTGTTTAGCCATAATCATAATCAATTTTTAAACATTTTATTTATCTAAAAAGAAAGACTATATCAATCAATAGTTATTACCTATTTCCCCTAAGCTTCAACTCCAGTTCTTGGCCACCAGGAATTAAGTGTGTGTGTGTGTGTATGTGTGTGTGTGTGTGTGTGTGTGTGTGTGTGTGTGTCTTTGGTCCTGGGGATTGAACCCAGGGGCATGCTGGCATTCTACCTCTGAGCTATGCTCCCAGCCTATTTTATTTTTAATTTTGAAAGAGGGTCTTGCTAAGTTACCATGTGCACTTCAAACCTGTGATCCTCCTATCTCAGCCTTACAAATACTGGGAATTCAGGCATGCACCACCAAGCACAGCTGAAAGCCTTTTATTGAGTGATATATTTATGCCAAGAACAAGCTATTGCGTAAATGGGCAGTCCCTTTGGTATCTGATCCTTTATGTCAGGAATAAAACTAGAGAATAATGTCTAAATTTAACTTCTTTAAATGCTATTAGTTTAATACTTGCTGGGAAAGCTTTAAAGAACTACTAAGAATTTACTCATGGCTGTGGTAATTCTATTCCTTCACTTAGCTTTGAGGAGAACCCTCGTGTTTGTCTGGTGTTTAGTTTGCACACTTTGCTAGCAAGAGTTTTGCATTATTGAGTGGAATATAGATCAGATTTGTTGGCCCTTATTCCTCTTGAAATAGATTTTCGCACAACTCCTATCTGGGAGGTTAATGTAACCTGACTTATTGATGTAAACGGGCATATCCATTTGTAAATAGTCCAAATTGAACTAAAATGAGATCATCAGGCCATTGGAAGAGTTGTTTATACTTTCTTTTCATAGTAAAATGAACTTTTATTGGGAAACTATCCTTTTGTTGACTGGGAAATGTGGAAGTGTAATCTCAAAGTGGATCCTTGGACCAAATGTTAATGTAAAGAAATAAATTTGCATAGATAAACACCTCTATCATTTTCATCTTCCACTATCTGACCTATTTTTTAAGCTTTTGGATTACCTCACTCCAACCCATTGCTTTTCAACCATTTTTTCTTTCTTTGTAGGACTCCATGTCCTATGATAAATTACAGTACTTCCCTTTGAATCAAATATCAGTTAAATATTAGAAAACCATAAGGCTTCCATAATTTTTGATTTTCAAAATGTGATCCTTTCTCACAAGGGTCACATGTGAGTCACTTTAGTGTTAACCCCATTCAGCTCCCTCATCAAACTTTAAAACACCACCTCCCCGCTGTTTCCTGCACTTCACTGTTTTGCACATCACTACTTCCTCATTCTGGCAGATTAGGAGTTTCAGTTTTATCACAGGATTAAGTTGAGTTAAAAGAGAAGGTCACTAAAGCTTGTGATTATGATATCTATCTTATTCTTTTTTTTTTTGAGCTTTCATTTATCAGTTTGTTTTTAGCACTCCCCAAAGAGATTATCTTAAATACAGCTAGAATCCATCTACAGATGATGACTTAAAAAAATCCTTTACCAAAATCTATCCAAAATATGATTATTTGGATCATTCATGTAGTTTTGGACAGATCTATTTTAGAACCTTCAGGATTCTGTCCTGTAAGTAAAGTGTAGAGGATTCCTTCTGGTTTTGTTTAATTTCTCTTACTTCTCATAAAAGTTCCATTTTCCTGTGACATCATTTGCTTTCACTAGCTTTTTCTTTCAAGGTACAATGAATCACTTTTAAATTTTTAAAATTGTTTAAAAATTTGTAAAACCAATACAATATAACACAATCTGGAATTTCTTAACACTGTACCTAAAGTCAAGAACAAAGCTTGATTCCTATGGTAGACTACAAATAATATACATATTTACCAAATTGAATATAGAAATTATTCTATAGGATAGACTATTCTGTAAAATTACTATTCTAGTTATCCTATATATAAATTCTTGATTCTAAAATAGTATGCCCACTCTTTTCTGTATCCCATGAATTCTCTCTGTCTTAGGAATTCAGCTTCTAAAGTTTGGTAAAATCTTGTCTATTTCACACGAAGGGCCTTTTTTTTTTCTGTTTTCCACTTAATACAGAGATCTGCATACAATAAAAAATACTGGTAAATGACCTCACAAGGTTTCAAATTTCTGTTTTCATTTTAATGACACTTCAAATACTTTAAGAAGCACTATTCAAATCTGCAGGGGAATTCTTACCCTTTGATTCAATGTCCCTGCCTCTGGCATTTGCAATGTGGGTAAGTACATTACATACTGAAACCTCAAAATCATCTTCTGACTTCAAAGACTTTTGAGAGGGTACATTGGGAAAAGTGGGTCCTATATATTAGTCAGATCTTATTTACCTTTAAAATTAAAAAGTCAAAAAAGCCCCAGGCATAAAATACATCACTATTGACACTGGCCTATTAATTACCACAATACTATACAGATCTTTATTTTTTTACCCAATGAACTCTGTTGAAAATAGTCCCAAGAAATTGTTATTACAAGCTGAATGCTCCTGAGAAGCCAAAGAACCCCAGTTGTTAGTTAAGCTTGAAATCTTTACAGGCAGGTAGAAGTAAGATGAAATTCTGGTCCTGTCACAACTTCTAGGAACATAACTTACTCTTTAACCTCCCCATCCCCAAGCCTTAGTGCCCTCCTTTGTGAAATAACAACTATTTATAGATTTCTGTCGAGAAGTAAATGGAAAAAAAATGTAGAACTCTTAACACTGTCTCTGGACCATTTTAGGTACTCAATAAATTGTTATTATTATCTCTACCTCAATAAATTGCTTATCTTATTACCCCTGAATCTACTCTTAGCTTGCCAAATCTGCCTTTGTTTTTTCCTCCTCCCTTTGTTTCTTCACATCAGAAATGGATTTTCGTTCTATGCCTTCTTTTCTCTGTGGCATAAGGATTAACATAAGGATTAAATTGAATTATTTTCAATGAAATGTTACTGGAACTTGCATTTTGCTTTAAAGAACTTCTGATCAACCCTAACTTTTGTGGCAACACAAGCCATCTCATACTTAAAAGCTGTAGGGAATTTTACCAAAATAATTTCAAAATAATATAAAGTTTTATGTAATTAAAAAGAAATTCATGTTTTTTAGGATACTGCAAACTAGTAATACAATTAAAGGGCTATTTTAACACTAAAATAAAACAGCAGAGTTATTCCATTTCAGTATATCCAGGGGTGACTGCTTTAAATTTCATATTTATATTTGATCCACTTATATTCCTCATATTAGTGATCAATATATTGACAACTATGGAAGCTAAAATCTCTAAAAATTATATTCATTTATTACTCCATGCTATGATACTTGATGGGACAGGAAACATCAATATGAATTGAATCTGTGAGCTCTCTAGGGGTAGGGTGCAGAGCTAGGGAAATGCACACCATCTCCTACAAAGATGAATTGTTGAAAGCCAATTCTTATTTATTTATTTATTTTTTGGTGGTAGTAGTGGGATTCAATCAAGAGGTACTCTACCTCTGAGATACACCCTTACACCCTAGCCCAACTTTATTTCTTACTTGGAAACAGGGTCTTGCTAGGCTGCTAAGAGCCTCCCTAAGTTGCCCAGGCTGCCTTCGAACCTGTGATCCTCCTGTCTCAGCCTCCCAAGTATTGGGATTACAAATGTGCACCACCACACCAGGCTTATTTTTTTAAATAATATCTCAAATTACTGTAGCTGTGTTAGACCCAGGAGCCATAGTATTTAGCTTGACAGTCTTATATGGAACCAAGGGCAAAGTAGTGGGAAGACAAATATAAGAGGAGAAATGGACGGGACTCCTCTGAAGTAAGAGTGCAAATGCGCACTGTGTTATGTAGTTCATCTCACATTCCAGATGGAAGAATTTCTAGGCACATGAATAGAAGCTTTCCTTGTAATACAACATTAAAGTATAACTGTTAGCATGGTGAGATTTCTTCCTCTATATTCAAATTTTTCTAGGAATTGTCGTATTTGATTTTTAGAAGTATATTAATGTTTTCAGAGGAAAAATACCCATGTTATTTCTAAACTTTTACACTTTATCTAAATAGAAATGCAAGTTAATATTCCTTATTTGCCAATTAATTAAGTGTATATTCTCATGAGTATAGTTAATGATACACAATATGACTTTTCTTTTTTGCTTTTTATTTCTCTTGTTTTTGTAATATTGAGGATTGATTCCAGGGACATTCTACCTCTGAGCTACACCCCAGCTCTTTTTATGTTATTTTTGTAATAGGATCTCACTAAATTTACCCACTCTACCCTTGAACCTTTGATCCTCCTGTCTCAGCATCCAAAGTATTGGTTCATGCCACCATGCCCAGGTTACTTTTCTTTCTAAAATTGTGCTTGCTTGAAATCATCAGATATTTTGACTCATCAGTTGATTATTATCTTATTTTATGATGAGATAAAAATTAATAGATTGCAGGCTTTAAAATCAAGAAGACTTAAGTACCATCTTTGCTTTGCAAGATATTACAACTTTAAAGAAGAAAAAGGGGCAGAATGGTGAGATGGAAGCAGAGCAGGAGTCAGACTGTTTAACAATTTCATGGAGAAAGAATATTTTAAATCACAATAAGAATTTGATAGAGGAAACCCCAAGCCATAGGATCAAATGTTTATGTTTATCCACTAAGGAAACATGTTCACTGATGTTAAATGACATGACCACAATTGTCTAGCTATATGTAGTTCCAAGAGAGAAGTAGGATTTATGTGTAGGATTGAAGAATGGGTTGTTTTGGAATATTGTGAGAGTCAACTGATATCTCTTATTATGTGCCAAGTTTTATGCTGTATTTATTTACTATCTCTTCTACCTTATTACAACAATCTTCTATGTTAAATAATATTTACTAAGGTCCAAGGAAGGGATGCAGCTTTCCTAAGGAATAATAGCTATCATATCACAAATTCAAACCCACATCTTCTGACTATAAACATGACCTTCTATAGCACACTGATTTAGTAGGTAGAGACATTACATGTCTTGAGTTTGTTTAATGTAGGAACTGGGATTAATATGTTGGAGGAGGAGTAGATAAGATGCCTTGCTTAGGAAGGGCAGAGCTTCCATGCTGGGAATAATGAGATCTATGGAAGATACCACATTTTAAAAAGTTATAAATATTCAATTTGTATATAAAATTCAGAATAAATTTGTTTTATTTTTTGAAATTATTATTTTTTTACTTTTTAAAATACTTTTATTGGTGCAATTTAATTATACATAATAGTGAGGTTCAGTGGTACATACATGCGTGCGTACAAGCACTTGGTGTGTTTCCCTTCTAACCCCACCCTGCTCCATCCTCTACCCCATACATGTTAGTGAGATTGATAGTGATACCTTCACACAGGGATATAGCATTATTTGAACTGTTTCCTTCCTTCATCCTCCTTTTTTCCCCCTCCCAACCTCCTTTCCCCAATCCCCTTCCACTATTCTCTGGTCTCTCTCCAGAGGTCCTACTTTTTTTAAAAAAATGTGCTTTTATTGGTGCATTATAGTCTCACATCACAATGAAAATCAAGTTGACACATGCACACAGCACTCAGTACCCCTCCTCCCCTTTCCCCCCTCCCAATACAGAGTACTGAGATTGACGTTGGTATATTCTCATATGTACCCATGGTCGATGGTAGTAATTCCATTCATGAACTTCGTTCTTCCCCTTCCCCTTCCCTGAGACCACTTCCCTGGCTCCTCTAAGGCTTCTCCACCATTTTACGGAGTCCCTTTTGTATCCTCACTACTCCCTATCTTGCACATATTAGAGAAAACATATGACCCTTCTCTTTCTGTGATTGGCACCCTGAACGCGCCCGATCTCATCTACAAATTTTTTTTTTCTTTTTTGCAGTATGGGGGATTGAACCCAGGGGCATTCTGCCTCCGAGCTACACCCCCGGCTGTATTTTTTATCCTTTATTTTGAAAACAGGTCTCACGAAGTTGCGGAGGCCTCACTAAGTATTTGAGGCTGGCCGCGAACCCGGATCCTCCGGTCTCCACCTTCCAAGTACTGGGATTACAAGCGTGCATCACCACGCCGGGCTGAAACTTTCCTGTAATAATAATTTCATATTATGAATACCTGCATTCTTAGAGCCCTGAGGAGCCTCTGGCATCAGCCTCTCAAAACCTTTCAACTGGAGTTCAACTTTGCTCCTTGCATGGAACTGTTTGTTCACAGTTTCTTCATGATTTTAAGAACATGTAGGCTGTGTTCTTTACTCATTCAACTAAATTTACATAAAACTTTTTAAGACGTTCCTCTGAAAATTTCTTGTAAATCTTCTTTTCTGAGAACAGGCTTTCTGAAGACAATTGTGATAGCAAATGGTTCATAATGCCTTTTAAATAGCTCAAAATATTGAGTTCATGGCATTCATCAAATGAGAAAAATAGAAAACGTGTAAGATTAATACTGGTTTAAATAAGAGGAGTAAAGAAGGATAAAATAGAGGATGATAAGGACTAAATATATTTTTCCTGTTTTGGATGTTTCTGGTGAGGTTTGAAAGTACACTATTTCTATAAGCAATTGAAGTAAAATACATTTAAATGTATTATTTTATATTCAAGACTCAAGGTGTATTTGATATCCTTTGGAAAGCTTCATAAAAGCTTTTTAAAAAGAGGAAAATAATATTATGTAAAATCAAAGGCAAGTATATTAAGTGTAGAAATGACCAGAATCTAATGTAATCTCCCCCTTACATTTAGATGGCAGGATATATATTTCTCCAAGTCGGAGATAATAGTGAAAACAAAAACAAAAATAATTTGCTGTTGGTTGTATTTATAATTGGACAACTTTTAAAGTAAGAGAAAATCCACACTCTTCCCCTTTTAGTTGTTTTCACATTAGACCGGTATTTTTAAGGAAATAAATATGCCAAGAAGTATCAGAAACCCCCTTCTCTCCAGAGGTCAACTTGAGTTTGCATGCTTTTCAGACCAACAAAATTTGGCAACAATGATGAATCTAATATTTTGAGTTATTTTTTGTCTTCAAAAATGAATACTATAAAATATTTTATCAGCATTAAAATGCATTTCACCTGTTTAACAATATTTTAAATTACCTTAGTGGTAAACTATTTATTAATTATCCAATAATTATATTTTGTGAGTTTTTGGTTGCTGTTCATATTTTGATTGAGGTAATACTTCTAATTTGCTTTATTTAATAAACTGATTGTTAGCATCGGACTTGAATAATTCAGTTGGTATGATACAGTTAAAGTGTTTACTTGTTTGGATTATTAGATATTTTGAAACTGTATAGGCATACTTTCAAACTTTTTTTTCTAGAGAGATTGATCTCTACATAATTACTATTCCCATTGCAGTCATATTTAACCCTTTCTGAGGAGATTCTATTCAGTATATTATACAGATGTTTTCTCTTAATTCATTTTGAATGTGAGATACTTAGAAAATATTCACCTATATTCTGAACCCCTGACTACTTATAGGACCTCAAGAATAAAAAGAAACTACAGTAAAGAAAACACAAAATAAGGTCATACACTTTTCTAAATGCCTAAACTATTATTTTTCAGTATTCACAAAATATTATTCATTGAGATACTTTTTAAATTTTCTATGCAGCTGACTTGTTGTACAGTATTTTGTCTGCTTCTAAATTCTTCTCTTCTGTTTTTTTTCTTCCAGTTACTGGCTGACCAACAAAGTCCCCATCAAAAGACCCAGCACAGGTCTCCTCATGTACACACTTGCTACAAGATTCTGTGATGAAATTCACCTGTATGGATTCTGGCCATTCCCTAAGGACTTGAACGGAAAAGCTGTCAAATATCATTACTATGATGACTTAAAGTATAGATACTTTTCCAATGCAAGTCCACACAGAATGCCATTAGAATTCAAAACATTAAATGTGCTACATAACAGAGGAGCTCTAAAACTGACAACAGGGAAGTGTATAAAGCAATAAAGCACATTTTAAAATGTACAAACAAACTGAACATGCACTTCTTTTCTGAAGATGCTTCTGAGGATTTGAAAATAGGATCCAAAACAAGGCTGGGTTTCAGCATTCACCAATTAACTCGAAGGCCAATAAAGGAAGTTCAAGTGAAGTCTACTACCAGCTGATGAAATACCTGCAAAGTGCTCTAAAAATTAAATATTTTGACTACAAGGGTCCTAGTAAGTGCCACTTCCACTGAGAATACAGTCTGAATGTATAACCAGTAGTGTTTACAAGATCCAACAATGCATTCATCATTAATTAACAAAGCAAATATGTTCATCAGTGTCAGGCTGCCACTGCAACGCCAAGCACATTAGAAGAAGGACCCAGGAACACAGCTCAGCCCTTGGGAAGGGAACTGCCCGTGTCAGCAGGAAGCAAGAGGGAAACAGTTTGAGCAGCTAAATCCACACAATTAAACAACTCAACTACATGCCTTCCATCAGGACTCTGAGTCTGATCATGAACTTTATCTTTTTATGTTTTTGTTTGTCTTCTGGAATCTCTTCTGGTTTGGATATTGGGGTGCTTAGAAATCCTTCCGGAGATATAGAAATGGGAAACATATATGAATGAGAAAAGTAAATAAATGTCAAGTGATTATTTCTAAAGTTCTTTATTTTTAAAGAACAATCACCCAAAGTTTTATTTTTAACTTTATTCTGCACAACTGTAAACCTCCAGATTAAGTTCCAATGGTGTAGAAGGTACCAGATAACTGTACCACTCAGTACTAGTGAACCATTTTAAAGGAGAGATATTCCATACCATCTGAAATGGTAAAATTAGCAGAGAATAAAATTGCACTTTTGGTACCAAAGATTATACTCATGTTTCTACACAACATACCATTCTCCTTTCATGAAATTAATACATTATTGACATGAATATATTATACTAATAATGTGAAATTTATCTCTAAATATTTTGAAATTTCTGAAGTTAAACTATATTTTTATTGGAAGGAAAACTTCCATACCTTTTGCATTTCATAATAATTTTGTGGAAGCATTTTTCCCCTCTAGAATAAAAATTTGATTGATATAGCTGAAATGTGACTTCTAGTTCTTTAACAGTCCCCTTGTTATTCAAATACAAAGATTGGCATGCTCTTTAAGTCACTGTTAAATTTCATAGAGCACAAATAACATGATTAATAGAGTGTTGTGTTCATAACAGAGATGATTAATTTTAAGAGGGTTAGCAGTGAAACTGTGTGTCAGTATTTTGCACTCAGAAATAAATTCAATTTGACCCTTGTTTTTCCTGTAAATTTAGTCATTGCTAAACGTATTTTTAAAGAAACAAAATTTTTCATGAAGTGATTTAAAACAATTTAATATATAACAGAATTTGACCAGTAGGTTAGTTTTCTTGTGACTTATACTGGTAGGTAATTCTGATGGTGTATTGTTTCTTTAGAAAGCAGAAGCACTGTATTCTCACTTCTTCTTGGCCTGAAACAATTTATATGACTTCTTCTTTCTTAGGGAAGGCAATATGAGGAAAGAAGAAATAGCATGGGGAATATGTACGTTGTTTGTTTCTTAGGGAAGGCAATCTGAGAAATGAATAAAAAGCATGATATATAAATGTATATATCATGAAAACATATGTATATATTCCTGTTATGGTATAGGATATTCACAGTAGTACAGTTCTCAGTATTTTTAATGATATGTGGTATTATTTTTAAAAATATGATAAAACATTGGGGTATGAAGACTATTTTCTGAGAATTCATGTGTTTCTAAGAAAGAAAAATGGAATGCATATGGAGATTCATAGCTAAAAATAAATAGAACCTTAATGTGCTTTTCATCATTAAACCTCTAATCTATTGGAAATTTAAAAAGAATTAAATATGTCTTTTAAATGTAAAGTTGAAAAGTCTGATATAGGTGATTTATGGAACATTAGTTTGGACGATTTGCACATAATACATTGTTCCAGTAGCCTTTAACTTGAATTCAGTAGGAACCTAGAAGTCACAAGTAAATTCTTACAGGTAAAATCCCACTTGACAGTCGTTCAAAGTATGTCTCTAAGAGCAGCAGCAAGGCACCCTGCCTTTTTTTTACTGCATTTTCAGCCAATGTACTTAAACAATTTTAAGGCCACAGGAAGCACATCTCAGCCACTCGCTCTTCTGTACATCGGTGTTTCTCTCCTAGATGTATTGGGTAGTGCCTTTTTCCCCTCTTCACACTGCTTTGTTAACCCTGTGTTTTCTGTTCTTTAAATACTTGCCCAGTTTTGAAAATGTTCAGCATAAAAAAGGGCTTCAGTATTGACTGAGAATACTTTGTTCATCTCAGGGAACTTTCAATACTCAAGAATGAATTCAATTAAAGGTATTTAGTATTCAAAGAAGACAAACTGTACAAGTCCATTTCATTCCCTATTGTATACCTTCTCATCTGCCTTCCCCCTTCGATATCCACTGTGGCCTTCTTATAGGGTAGGGCAAGGAGATCACTGAAGGCTAACAGCAGGAATAAGAAGAGTTGAGATTTAACCAACAAGGGGGCATAAGGAATCATATGAAAATTAAATTATAAATACATACTTGAAGTATCTGCTTTTTTTCTTTTAAAGATATCTTATTTTTACAGCTTTAATTTTTTACTTGTTTTTTCCTTATTTAACCCCATACCTGGCAATGCTCAGGCAGCTGATTGTGAAATATCCCTGTCCTCTAGGCAACATGGTTGTTACTGTGCTGTTGACATGAATAGGCCATGGAAACATTTTCATCCTTTATTACCCAGCCTGTTCTATATCTAATTATTAAGTTGCTGAAATAAAATCATAAATAGGTAACAGATTTGGGGGGGCAAATCTAGTGATTCAGCCCACAGGACTGATGAAGCTACTGTGGAAGTTTTTTTAACAGAGAAGGTGCTGGGCATTCAAATGTCTTCATGTATTGTATATCATGTGAATTGTATATCAATTGTTAATGGGAATTTCTACATATATGCTTATAGATGTGATTTATTTAAATAATGCTAGGAGTAGTGTACATACCAAGTAGTTACTAAGCTACTACAAAGGAAAAGGGTGGACAAAGTAATTTATTTCTAATTGAGCCTGTTAGTCATAATGCACATAATATGCTAGTTGGTTCATAAGAGGTGTTTTCATGTGGTTATTGTAAGGACTATCTATTGTGGAAGGGGTGTGGGAAGAGCTATATATAGTTAGTTGTTATCTCTACAAGTCTGGAAGTTTCCTCGTCAAACATCAACATACCAATGTTTTAAAAAATTGAGTGAGGGTTATTGTTTGTATTTGCTTAAAGAAATCCAAATAAAACCCACTAGAAATAGATATTTTATTATATATGTGCTATGGATATATCTATATAGTACAAATAGACATTTGTGATACATATATACAAAGCTATATATGTGTATCTGTGTGTATACACACTGAGTCTGTAAAATGTACACACTAGATTTGTGTTATGCTAACATCTTCAGGGTCTGCACTGTGTCCCACCCTGGAGAAAAATAAGACCACGTTAGAATAAAGAAGTTCTTTTGTGACTTCAGTTGCTAATCTGCTTTAAGAGAGGTCTACTTTATAACTGAATTCTATGTTGTTCATACCTAGAGTTACAATAAGGGACTAGTAAGTCCAAATATTTAAAAAAGAAAAAAAAGAAAAGATAAAAGAAAAAAATCTTCAGGCTGACAATGTATTTGAATTGCAGTTTTCAGATTGTGGCCATAGGCCTTGTGTTTCTCATGTAAGTAGCACCTTTTAATAAATGCTGTTTCTTTGTGTAGGCAAAAGCACAAGTGTTTCAAATGTATATAGCAGGCAAAAGAGTTTACAGAGAGAGCATTGCTACCCAGGATGATTGCTACTGAGTATTTCTTATACCATTTGTGGAATTGAAAGATGAGGTTTATTCTGTCAGGTTCATTCTGTTCAACACTGTTTCCCTATTGTTTGTGTATAGCAATTAGGTATTGTTATTTTATCATTTGTAAAATTGTAAAATAAATTAAATCCCTTTTTTTCAAATTTTCTCTTATTTCTTATACCCAAGTCCTTGGTTCCATTCTCTATGCCGATATATGCATATGCCTGGAAATATAAGCAAGATCATTAGTCCCATGAACATCAGGAAATTTTTAATAAATTTTGTGGGGGATATTTTTTCTGTGGTTTTGGGAATGAAGCCTTACACACGCGATGGTCATTTATATCCAGTTTATACTCCCAATGAGTAATGTAACTGAGTCATTGCAGCTTCTTGGCAAAAGTGGCCAGTGACTCTTTACCCACAACATATTCTAGGGATGTCCTTCGCCTTGCAATTTCATCTGCAAATTGCTACTGTTTGCAGTTTGCCTTCCAGGAGATAATTTTGAAAAACTATCTACTTAAATCTTCTTCCCTGGTTTCTAGGACTTGCAAATCCATGTTTTCATACTCTACACTGTTTTCTGAAGAGTATTTTAACTGTAATTTCATGAGTTCACTTTTAGCATTCTGTGACTTTAAGAGTGTAGATATTATTTATATTTATATAATTATCTTTTATTTTCAAAGATCCGTGAATGATGAATTGTTCCTATCTATTCTTAAAATATGATTAAATCTCATCATATAGAACTCCACTCTCTGATATTACAGAAGAACTTTTAGGATTTTCATATGAGTTTTGGTGGCCTTGAATCGGTTTTCAAAAAGGCAATGTTAAAAAAATAATTTTCCTACTGTCAAGTATTATTTAAAATATTTATTCTTTTTAAATAGATTTAGGCATGTTCTTGTCTGACATTGTGGCTGGATTTGCTCATTATTATTTTTAGTACACTGTTGTTCAACATGCTTTGCAAAGGCATGGTGTGTTTTCACACAGTTCTAAAGTGCTCTCACGGATTAAAAAGGAACTACAGAATATTATACACTCTGAGAAGTGAGGAAATCAAAACAAGTTAATTTTTTTCTAAACAAGAGTGCCCAAATGTATTGAATTGTTGTAGCTTTAATACATATTTATATACTTTTATTAGTGCATTGCAATTAGACATCATAGTGAGCTTCAGTGTGATGCAAACATACATGCACAGAGCTCTTGGTGTACTTTCCTGTGCATCTCATCCTGCTACCTCCTCCTCCCTCCACATTGATGCCAGCAAAACTGGTATTAATACATTTATATAATGTCATACATATTTTAAGAAGTATTATGATACACTATGCTTAGCAAAATTTTTCCTAGAGTAAAATATCAGAAATAAATTTTTCATTTCCCTTATAAATATCTATAATATAGTGTACAATTTGTTATAATGATAAATTGGTTATTCTGACAATTCCCTATAATATACACTACAATTTAAAATGGAGGTATCAAAATGAACTACTCATTTGATTAGGCACATACTCTACAGATAATGTATTGAAATAGGCTTTTCTAAATTTTTGAAGAAGCTTTTTTGAAGAAGTTTGTGTGACTGAATCATACTAATCCAATTTACAAGGGATTATACTGTTAGTACAAAATAGACTGAATGTATGCTTATAGTAGCCCCCAAATTTACAGGGCCAATTCACATCTCACCCTTCTTGTATTAGCAAAACTTGAGTTGTTCACACTCTGGCAAAACACAGTTATGAGTGCATTGTACAGAGTGATTAATTTAATAACAAATCTAGAAAATGGGTACTGCCACCCAAAGTTTTACAGATAAGATTAAGGAAGAGGTTACATAATTTGCTCAAGGCCACACAATTCAGAAGTCAGACAACCAGGACTTGAACCCACTAGCCTCAGGGTCCACCCTCTTAACTGGCAAGAAGTTCTCTCAGAAACTAAGTTAATCAATAGATTACAACTTAATGAGCAAAAATAAGAAGTATAGGTAAATGTTGGGAAAGTCTATAAATAATCCCTGCCTGAAAGCAGCATGATCATTTTTTTTCTTTTTTTAGAATTTTATTTGGGGCAATATAATTAGGCATTGTAGTGAGAGTCAAAGTGATACATTCATACATGTGCACAACATCTCTTGGTGTGGTCCTCTCTTAACCTCAAACCACAATCATCTATTCCTTCCAGGTCAGTGTCTCTCCCCTGGACAAAAACTGCCCATTCTTGTTCTAGACTCTTCTTGGTACACATGTTTTCATGCAAGCTGGATTTTCCTTATGTTGGAATCACATTTCATGCATCACAAAATTCATTACATTATGGTCATCTTAAAGTTGAGGTTCCAATCCAAACATTTGGATTGAATTTGGGAGTTTCATTCATCTCCATTAGAAACTGTTTACAGAAATCTCTTAAGGTTGAATTTTCGTGGATAGCGAAGATCAACTTGATATTTATTTTTTACCCCAGTTTCTCTCTTTTCCTGGAGTTGGGATTTACCCAATCTCCAAATTAAGGGGCAGTTTAATGATTTTTCCCTATATACTCGCTTCATTGTGCACAAGTCCACGGTAACCAAAAAACAAAACAAAAAAAATGATCCTGAACCTATAAATACAATTATTTTTCAATCCATTCTTAAGCCTTAAGAGATTTCAGTCATTTAGTTGCTTAATTTCTGGAATTCCAATAATCAAACTATGTGAAAGAATTAAATACCAATATAATTATAGCTGGATTTTTATTTATTTTGCTTCCACATTGCTGATTTCTTTTTTGTGTGTGTGGTACTGGGGATTGAACCCAGGGCTGATTTCTGATTTAATCACCAATGTAAAATTTCTCAAGAAAACACAATAGTGTGTGTAGCAGTCCCTGATGTGTTCCACAAAAATGTGTTCAGTAAGTGACAACTCTATAGATTTTCCTTTTTGAAGTTCAGAAAATGCATTAACATAGTAAGAGACTTAAGATCTTGCAATGAAGGAAGAAATTTCTATTGTTTAAAAGGCCATAGTTATGTGCAGGTTGTGCTGGCGCACGCTTGTAATCCCAGTACTTAGGAGGCGGAGACCGGAGGATCCGGGTTCGTGGCCAGCCTCAACTACTTAGTGAGGCCCTCCACGACTTAGTGAGACCTGGTTTCAAAATAAAGTATAAAAAATAGGGCTGGGGGTGTAGCTCGGACGTAAAACGCCCCTGGGTTCAATCCCCGGTACCACACACACAAAAAAGCCATAGTTCACTTTAAATAATTTATATTAACTATGAAATTATTTTCTGAAGAACATAATTTATATAATACTCATAAATATAAAGAAAAATACAAGGAGAGAACAAAATAGTTTCAATTGCAAAAGCTGATACTTGTTTTACTCAGTGATCTCTTTTCCCATAGACCAAATATTTTCTTAGTATTTTCAAACAAGAACTGACATATTTATTAACTAAACTACTTTCTATTATTTTTATAGGAATGGTTATTCTCATTTCTACAATATTGATCATGCCATAGCTCTGTTTCTAAGAGAGTGGGCCCACTGCTAAACACTATTGCTCATTTGAGGCAATACACACAAATCAGTTAGCTTGAAGTCATTAGTAGCACAGGAAGAAAAAAAAAATCATTCTAAGGGACTAATTTGCATTTTCGAGAATAACTTGGGATCTTATAGTAAGCTCATTCACTGCAGTCTGTCCACCCCAGCTTCCTTAGTCCCAGCCTCCCTACCCCACACAGATGGGCTGCCTGCTAGCACATCTGCCAGTGCTGCCAACAAGTAAACACACTCAGCTGGTAGCAGATGTTTTTAGGAAAGATCACTACCACTGGAGTTGTTCTGCTTTGGATTTTATGTTAGTTACTCTCCATGGTTGGTCATAAGGCCACTCTGTTCAAATATATCATTTGTCTCAGAGGCATAGAACACTAACAGGGTAGGTTCAAGCTCAACTGTGTGATAGCTACCATGTACATGTATGTAGAAATATGGCTAAAAGCTCTCCTAATAGGTTAAGATTTTTTATTTTTAAAAAATGAGCCCTTGGCCCAGAGTGGTGGCACACACCTGTAATCCCAGTACCTGAGAGGCTAAGATAGGTGGATCACAGGTTCAGGGCCAGCACCTGGTAACTTAGTGAGACCCTGTTTCAAAACAAACAAACAAAAAAAAAAACCTAAAAAGTGTTGGGGGTGTAGCTCAGTGGTAGAATACCCTGGTTTCAATTCTCAATAATAAAATAAAACCAAAATAAAAATGAGCCTTTGTTTTACTTTAAGACCCTGCTTACCGAGCTCTTCAATGATAAAACATAAGCTTAAGAGAAAATATTCCTTCTTCTTTTCTATGGTCACTGGTGTAATTCAAGGTAGTTTTCTTGTATGATATTCTAATTGTCTGCATTCATAATTTTTAGTCCATTTATCAAAATACTAGGTATTTACTCTTACATTTATTTTATTCAATTCTATAAACACTGATGTTTTTCATTTTTTATACTTTTATTGGTGCATTGTAATCATACTGAGTTATAGAGTAATAGGAACATACATACACACAACATTTGGTACATCTCCCAGCAAATCCAACCCTCTCCCTCCTCTTCCCTGCACATATCATTGAGATTGGTATTTATAATTTCATATATGTACATAGCATTGTTTATGTTTTTCTTATGTGAATTTACCAATTTTATATGTATTTGCAAATCTTGATGGCCTATAAAATTTAAAAGTACTTCATCTTATGAAATTATCATCATATTCAACATTATAAAGTAAAACTACCTACTAATACTAAACATTAGGAATATCTTCCATAATGGTTGTCAAAATATAGATAGAAGAGGTATACTTGACAAGTAGTCTATTTGTGGTATGTGCAGAGAGTTAGGGGAGCATAGAAGAGACAAGTGGATGAAGATATCAGTCTTTGTCTACAGAAAGGAATAGTTAAGAAAGCATTTTCAGACCAGTGGTTGCTGAAAAGAGTGTTAATGGGCGCCTTTAATTTAATTTGGCAAGCATTCATTAACTGTCCATAATGTATACATACCAGGAGCTAGCAATATCTATATCTGTGCAGCTTTATTTCAGTTTTTGGGTTGACAAGCAACATAGGAACTCTTATCATTCATGAATGAGTACAGCAGTTGATTTGACAGGACATGAAACAGAAGAATTTCAGGAAAGGACCTTCTAATATTACTTCTTTCTCCTCTGTAGGTTTCCCCTTATCATTTCTTCTCCAAAGTATTTGTTGAGGATTTTTCTTCAATCTTTTTCCTCTCTCTCTATACCTCTAAATATCTTATCTAAGCCTGGTGGGGTTGTGCCTGCCTATAATCCCAAAACTTGGGAGGCTGATATAGAAGGATCACAGGTTCAAGGATAACCTCAGCAACTTAGCAAGACCCTGTTTCAAAATAAAAAACAATTAAAAAGACTGAAGGTATGGCCAGGAGGTAGAGTGTCCCTGGGTTCAATCCACAGTAACACACACACACACACACACACACACACACACACAAAGTTTATTTTTATAAACTTTGGTAGATATGTGGACACCATAAAAAACATAGCAAAATCAAGGAATATATATATATTGTGTGTGTGTGTGTGTGTGTGTGTGTGTGTATGTGTTACTGGGGATTGAACCCAGAGGCATTCTATCTTTGAGCTACACGCCCAGCCCGATTTTATTTCTCATTTGGAATCAGGGTCTCGCTAGGTTGATGAGAGTCTCACTACTTGCTAAGGCTGTCCTCAAACCTTCGATCCTCCTGTCTCAGCCTCCCAAGTACTGGGATTACAGATGTGTGCCACCATGCCCAGCTCAAAGAATATATTCATTCTAAAAAAGTGTATACTCATATCTTACTCTTGGTTCCTCACAAAACACAGTTTGACTGGGTTTAAATGGAAATAATTTATCTGACAGATGTTGTTTGGAAGCAACAGTGAGGAGCCAAGGAAAAGAGAGAAAAACAGCATAAAGATAAGTTTCAAATTGTCTGTGAATAGTGGGTATTCAGTCTCACCTGGACTATTTGAGGAGTCTTATGATAAGGACATAAGAATTCAAGGGAATAAAGAACAAAGTAATTACCCATCAGACCTCATCGTCCATTGAAAATTTCCCCAGGAGTTATTAAATTTCTCAACTTTTGGTTGCACATGTGGATTCTAAGCTGCTTCCCACAGGCATCCCATATCATATGTCAGAAAATCATTCAAGGAGTATTAAGAGAGGTTATAGATGCTTGACATGAGACAGTACTGTTTGCTAAGCCAGTGACTGGAATCATAGGTGAGGTAGAAGGAAGTTAAGTAGTGTACAAGGTGCTCTGTATTGTTCTGTTTTTCTTTCTATTAATTATCTAGTCATGCATTACTTGCAAAAGCTTGTGCCCTCCATTAATTCTAATCCATAACCAATTCACCAATTTGTTAGAAGCCTGCCAAATTTACAGAGGACTAAAGATAGTTATTTGAACCACTGTATCCTCACCATCTGGAAATCATCCCAAGTTGATCAGCATTCATCAGCTCCTTCTTTCATCACCAATTTTAGAACCCTCTCATTTCAGCTAGTGTGAGTTTCTTAATAAGGAGTGACCCAAACATTCACTTGAAGGAGTCTAAATTTAGCTGACTTTCATTTGATGAATCTTGATTCTTTCAATTGTTCATTCAGATTTTCTTCTGGGCACTAAAGCACTAAGAGACACTCAGTGACACATATGGGTCCCAGACACACTTTTCCCTCCCTGCATTGTAGAGCACAGACTCTACCTCTTTGTATTCGTCAGTGTCAACTACTTCTGCAAGCATGATAACTCCTTTCTTTGTCCATTGGCTAACTCTCATGAGAAGTAGAATTTAATGAAGTAGTAATCTTCATTTCAAGGTCAGTGGGATGTTCATTGTGTTTCTTGGGAGAACCAATTGGAAACCAGGATTTCTAATGTAAGAGAGTTTGAATTTTAAATACAAAAACACAAACTTTCAAAATGGATTAACAGAAGTAGTAAGACGATGCACCAATGATACATTTATTCCTTGGTTATGGAATTGGTACCCTAGATATTAGGGACTCAACAATATATATTGTTCATTATGCATATTACACATTGTAATGGACAGCCTCACAAACCTACATGGTGTCTTCATCATGATCTGTCCTTTTCTGAGCAATTATAAGTTTTTTTTTATATTAGACTACTACTACTTTGTGATGATGAAATATATAGTGAAACAAGTGGATCTCATGGTAATGACAATGCACCCACTGCTGCTCCTTGTTTGCTAAAAAGAAATGTTCATTAGTCTGATGAAATATTGTGCAGAATACCATTCCAATGAATTAGAGATTTTGTAATCACCCAGATAAAAAGGGTGGTGAAATTACTATGTCTAGGAAAGCAATTCCATATCCAGAATCATATCAGTTCTGGTTAGGATGAATTCCTGCTTCCTCCAGAGTTAAGATGGTCCAATAGAATTTCACCTTTGTTTCATTTCAATGTGATTTCAAATTGCTCAACATGAAGTGCTACTGCATTGGGGTTCCATGTTGCTTACTGCCATTGACAGTTTGCCCATTCAGCAGTGGCAGTAACTAATTGTACTGTTTAGTCCATGCATTGTTCTTACACCCTAGACAACCTGTTCATGAGCCTTTGTGTAGACACTGAGAGCTGAGAAAGAAGCAGACTGATAATAGTAGGATAAGCCATCTTGTCCACTTAGTGGTTAAGATTTTCCTCTGCATTAGAGGTTCTTTGTAAGTCATTAATATGAAACACATGATAATTCACAAATTTTATGTTTTCTCCCTATCCATCTGCATATAATACTCCACACTTACTTTCCTCCCTCCCAATCTTTCTCTGTTTATGTCTCTATTCAATTAGTGTAATGGTTTGTATTTAGAATGTTCCCATAGCCCTCACAGAAACAAGGAAGTACTTTGGAGGTAGGGCTTGATTGCTGAGGAGGGGTGCCTGGGGGTGTGGCCTTGGAGTGTATATAGTTCCTCCTCCCCCTGCTCTCTTTTTTGTTTCCAGCTTCCCTGATGGGAGAGCAGAGCCCTCACTCTCTCCCTCTCTCTGCTTCCCACTGCTATGCCCTGAGCTCCATAGATGTGGCCTGACATGCACTGAGCCTCTGAAATTTCCAGAACTCTGAGCAAATAAATCTTCTTTTCTCTAAGTTGTGTAGTCAGTTATTTGGATTACAGCAATGAGAATGCTAACCAAGACAACCAGTAAAAATAATTTGCCACTTTGATACAAAATGACCAAGGATACTAACACTGCTCAATGTGAAGATTTCCCCTCACCACTGCTGTCCTACAGAACTGCATCTGGGGCATGCTAAAGTAGAGCAGCAGTATTTTTGTGGCTCACATCACCTATTGAATTGAAACATCTGAGAAACAGACCTAATTTTTTTCTTTTCTATCATTTGGTCTTTGGTAACTCCCTGGAAGGTCATAGATGTGAGCTAAGAGATAAACAGTGGCTCAATTGAAGTAGTCAAACTGGGATTCTGGTCCACCTACTTGTCTAACTTATGTGCACTTCCTAGATCAAATTAGGCCCTAGTATTCTCTGAATATTCATAGCTCCCCAATATTCATGTTTTAAAATTCTAACCCCTGAGATAACAATATGAAGAGATAGGATCTTTAAGAGATAATTAGGTCATGAAGGCGAGTGCATGAATAGAATCATTGCCCTTATGAAGGATTTTGTTCATCTTTTATGAGGACAAAACAAAACAGGGCTATCTATGAAACACCAATAAATAAATAAATAAACAAATACCAGTGTCTGTTCTACCTAAGTTGATACCCCAGCTATGTGAGTAGCTCAAGTTCAGATAATTCTGGGCAGAGCAAAGAGCCAGTGCTGATATTAAGTAAGGTATAAACAGTTAGTGGGCATAAGGAATAGTACAACTAAACTAGAATGAACAGGGGTGACAGTAATGAGATATTAATTAAATTAAGGAAGTGTCAAAGTGGGTGAGAAGGTGGGTAACAGTCTGGGCATGATCAGGTAGGTCATGACAAGAATTTTGCTTTTACTGGGAGGCCCGTTTAAATTTTTTTAAAGCAAAGAAATGGCCTAATTAATATACAAAGACCAATTTGACTATAATGTTGAAAATAAACCATACTAGGCAAATATGAAATCAGTGAGGCCTCTTAGGGTACTACTTTAATAACTCCAGTTTAGAGATAATGGTAGTTTGTGCTTCAGTATTGGCAGTAACTATGGAGACATGTGGGCAGATATTAAAGGCATACTCTGAGAGCCAACTGTATTTGCTGGCAAATTCAATGTAAATGTCTGAATGAAGACATAAACACAACTGTTGGAAATCTGAGTGTGAAATGTAGAAAAAGGAAGAACTGAATAATCAGCATTGTAGAGGACACAGGATGTGTTATCCCAGCCATACCAGACAGACACCACTGATCAGGCTTACCTCAAATGAAGAGAGCTGCCAACATCACTCCAACACCAGGGCCTCCCATAATCATGGACTAATTGAGGCAGGAATATGAAGGCTCCACCATCTGGAGCCAATATGACACCTTTATCATGGACTCTGTAAGTTCTAGATCTTCTCTGTACCCACGGTGTTGGTTGAAGACCTTTATTAGAGTTAGAAATCCCTTCTGTTATGAATTGGATCCAAATGTCCCCCAATATATCATGTGTTCAAGATTTGGTCTCCAATGCAGCAATGTTCAGGGGCTTCAGGAAGTGATTGGATTATAAGGGCCCTGATCATATTGTGATAGTGTAGTTTATTAGAATATTATGAATTTTAATGTAATAAGACTTCATATTAAAGTGTAGTGTTAGAATTAAGACTTGACTTCTGTAAGACCACTTGCTTATGAATGTTTGTAACTCCATTTTTAGTTTAAGAATCCATGTTGTAAAGCTGTGATGAGAGCCTTGAGAATGTGATGTTTGAAACTTTAAAATAGCAGGATGAGAGATGGAAACTTACTAGTTTCACACAAAATAAGGAGACTTCTCTGAACAAGACTCCTCTGAACTCCCTTCCATTATCTCCCTTACCTCATGTTCACTGTGCCTGCTCACTGTGTGCCTGCTATGGATAAAATGTTTAACTTAGAAATGTCAAGGCTGAGAAACTGTCATGATACATCATGACGTGGGAATGTTTGAATACAATATATAAACCCTTTCTGTCCCCCAGATCAGGGCCCAGGCTGACACTTGTGAAGCAGGTGCGCTTGGGTCCAAGTTCGAACTTGCAATAAAGTGAGACCTATCTACCTTAATTCGGTCTGGGGTCTTATTCTCGCTGGGTGGAGCCATAACAATATCCGTGGATTGATTCAGTGATAGCTGAATGGACTATTGGAGGTGGTGGAAACTATAGGTGGTGGGGCATGATTGGAAAAAGTGGGTCCCTGGGGACATGCCCTGGAAGGGTAGTTTTTTTTTTTGTCCCAAATCCCATCCCTTACTTTACCTTTCTTCTTTCTGGCTACATAATGTAAATAGCTTTCCTTGCCACTTCCTTCCACCATGATGTTCTGCTTCACCTCAGGCCAAAGCAGTAGAGTCACATGACCGTAGACTGGAAACTCTGAAGTCATGAGCCAAAATAAAACTTTTTCCTCCTTTAAGTTGTTTATGTTAGGTATTTTGGTCACAGCAATGAAACACTGACTAACACAGAAAATGGTACTGATAAGTGGTGTCATTGCTGTGACTATACCTGACCATGTGGTTCAGAAGCCTTTCAAACTGGTTTGCAGAAGGAGTTGAAAAAGTTTGTAGATGCGAGCAAGAGAAGTCTTCTAATCTTTCAAGCAGAGAATAATAAATTTTCTGGCATGATCTCAGAAGAAATGCCAATAGACATGTGGACAGTAAACTGTTCCCATGAAGTTTCAGGTAGGAATGAGGAATCTATTGAACCACAGGCATTACATTCTGGTAAAGAATTTATTTATAATTGTTCCAAGTCCTGAGAGTTTTATGAGGCTGAATTTAAAGGTGACAGACTAATTAATCTGGTGGAGAAAATTTCAAAGAAGTATGGCATTCAGAAGGTGGCAAGGGTCTTGCTGATGGCTTTAAACCATATTTAGAGTGAGAATCAAAAGCAAGAATGAGAGGAGAAAGGTTTTAAAAATTTGCAGTTTGACAAGAAAAGCACATGTAAAATCGGTGAGATTATTATCACTAAAGAGAGGTTATTATCACTAAAAAGAAGCTAAGTACTTTGAACTGGGACAATAGGAAAGATGCCTTGAAGGTATCTCAGAAATTGTTCAGACTCTTGCCCATCTCAAGCTTAAGAATGTGAAGCATAGATTTATTTGAAAGTACTTTGCTTTGAGAAGAGAGTGCCAGGCACTGTGCTTGCACAAGGCTGCCTAAGAAGTTGCTTCCCTAGGTTTTCATTCACCGTGTTCAGATATCCAGGCACAAGGAAGTCACTGTAGCCACGGGACAGGCAGACCTGGTTCCTGCCCAGACCTTGGCACCATTCATGGAGTTCTGATTTTGCAGGCATGAAGAATGAAGATTTACAGGGACATGGAGGCTTCTAGTAAGATTAAAAGGCGGGCCTAGGAGGCCAAACAATGTGTGTCAGTGTTAGAATCCCTGCAGGTAGCCCCAGGTAGGGAAACACATGAAGCTTTGAGAGTGAAGCTAAAGCTGCCACGGAGAACTGAAGGACTTAGCGATGCCAGTGACATGCACTGAGAGGCAGAAAGTTGGGGAGGCCTAACATTTAATCATCTAAATGGCAGAGGAGCATATCTCCAAAGAAGGTAAACTCTCAACCAAAGGAGCTTGTTATGCCAACTCATAGCCTTGATGGAAAAAAAATGAGAGTCTGACATACAAGTAGACGTCTCCCCAAATATTGAATTTCTGGATTTTTCTGAACAACATTTATAGTATTCTTTGGCAATATAATGCTAAGGACCATTAACTAGACAACATAACTCAAAACATTCATTCTTTCCCAGGCATGGTGGTCCAGGTCTGTAATTCCAATACATGAAAGACTGAGACAGGAGATTTTCAGGTTCAAGGCAAGTGCTCAGTAACTTAGTACAACTCCATTTCAAAATAAAAAGTGACTGGGGGCGTAGATCAGAGGTAAAATTTCCCTGGGTTCAATCCCCAGCAACACACTTACACATACACACACATGTGAGCTTACACATGAACACACACACACACAGAAAACAACATTACTTCTTTGATAAATTGTAGGGGACCTTCATATCCTATCACCAAGTTATGTCTATGCAGGATAAAGCTAAGGGTTATAAAGCAAAATATTTGACTTGGTCATGGCTCCTTCACTCATTTTGCTGTGAAATCTCTGAATTTCACCTTACCTATCAACTGGAGAGAATAATAACACCCTCCCAGAGTCTATTATATAGACATGCTAAAATGCAATAATAGAAAATAATTTTAATGGTGAGAAAAATTTTGTGATATGCTGGAGGTACTACACATTGAAAATGATATAAAGAAACTAGTTTCTCTAGTCAGGCACAGTTCCTGTGTCTGTAAACCCAGTACTTAGGAGGCTGAGACAGAAGGATTGCAGGTTCAAGGCCAGACTCAGCAACTTAGTGAGACACTGCTCAGAAAATGAGCAAGACCCTGTTTCAAAATAAAAAATAAAAAAGACTGAGGACATAGCTCAGAGTAGAATGCCTCTGGGTTTAATCCCCAGTACCAAAAATAAAAAAATAAAAATGAAATAAGTTAGTTTCTTAAAACAAATAAAATATAGAAAGATTAGCATAGAACATATAATTATAACAAAATATATTATAGAACCTTAATTTTTCCATGATAATTTTGGAGCATGTTTATATTATTAAAAGATATATGATTTATTTTGCATGGTTTTGAGCTCAATAAAACTAGAATCTTACTCTATCCTTTTATAACCAGATTTTTCTCTTAGCATGTTGTTTATGGGCGATAGATGATAGATGATAAATGATAGATGGTTAGATAGATAGATAGATAGATGGATAGATAGATGGATGATAGATGTATGCAGCACCATTTCATACATTTTTATTATAAATATTCCATCATATGACTAT
This sequence comes from Glis glis, assembly GCA_004027185.1. Taxonomy (NCBI): domain Eukaryota; kingdom Metazoa; phylum Chordata; class Mammalia; order Rodentia; family Gliridae; genus Glis; species Glis glis. The sequence continues at coordinate 17,027 of PVJS01008367.1, read as the reverse complement.
CATATTTTTTAAATCTTTTCTTTTAGACTATTCAAATAAAAGAATAGTTCTCATACAACATCCTGCCCCCAGCTTACCAGATGCAAAGCCAGTTTCTCTGCGTGTGTCAAGACGCACTCCATGTGCACACCTGTATATCTCAAGGCAAAAAGTTCTGTTAATTACAGGTTGATCCTCTGGGTAAACATTTTCCCTCACCTCAAACATTTAAATCTATTTGCTCTAAGGAAACAGGGTATCTCAAGGAGAAAATGCATGCGGGGTGACAAGGACCCTGACTATTAAATGATAGCTATTATAGATCTAAATGTAGTTTTCTCTTATGCTTTTCTTACCAACCCTTCAGGAACTTCTATCTTTTTGTTTCTTTAATTACATTTCTTGATGCTTAGACATTATGGGCTACAGGCGAAAAAAGATTACTCATTGCTAGGTTCATGGCTAAGATGCCTGTCAGCTTAACAAGAGAAAAATACAAATTTATTTAACATCAGTTTTATATGATGTGGGAGTCTTCAGAAGACTCTAAGAAACAAGGAAACCTGTGAATTTTTATGCTTAGGTCAGTAATGTGGAAGCATGATTAGATCAGGGGCATGATCTAATGGTAATAAACTGAGGGGCTTAGCACAGTGTATTTGTAAAGATTCTTGCCGGGCGTGGTGGCACAAGCTTGTAATCCCAGTACTTTGGGAGGTGGAGACCGGAGGATCCGGGTTCGCGGCCAGCCTCAGCTCTCTCTCTCTCTCTCTCTCTTTCTCTCTCTCTCTCCTTAGTGAGGCCCTCCACAACTTTGTGAGACCCGGTTTCAAAATAAAGTATAAAAATAGGGCCAGGGGTGTAGCGTGGATGTAGAACACCCCTGGGTTCAATCCCCGGTACCGCAAAAAAAAAAAAAATTCTTACCTGTCCCTGTATTTTCAGAGGTGAGGATGTTATTTTCCTCGGGGTACAGGGACGGTCACTCTTGAATGAGGGTCTTATGACCTGCTTCTAGAAAGAAAGGCAGAGAAAGTCAGAATGCCCTTCCTTGGCTTTATAACCCACTTCAGGGAAGAAGGGTGAGGGGCGCCTTCCGGATTCTGCTATTTGCTCAAATGCCAAAGTGCCATATTTTGGGGTAGTATCCCTAAACTTCATCAGAGCCAAGCAGTATGCTTTAACTACATGCTTACATTTTTGTAGATTCTTAAATGCATCATTCTCTTTGTATTGCCTCTGGTCTGTTTTGTTTGTTTTGTTTTGTTTCTTCAGTTAGAACATCCTTCCTGATACCCCATCCCCACTATGCATTATCTAACATACTTTTACAAGTTAAGTCTTAACTCAAACATCAGTCTATATTCCTCCTATCAAAATACTGTCCAAAAGTCATTATTATTGCCTTTTAAACTGTCTCTCTGCTTCACAACACTATTGATAGTTTAGGGACATAGATTGCATTTCCTTAGTTCAACCTGTTAAGACTAGAGTACTTGTCGCAGTACCCACTGCATAGTATGTTTTTGATACTTTAGTTAGATGAATTATTTAATTATGAGTTTCATTGACTCCAAAGTACACATATTTTAATAAAATCTCTGAAGTCAGAGTGCTGCTAAATATTGGTGTCATTAATATATTAATTAAATGTTTTGTTTTAATTTCACCTACAATGATAGAAGGTTTTACAATTGAGGATGTCTTTGGTTCTACAAAAAGATAGTGCTTTTTTTGTGTTTGTGTTGTACTGGAGATTGAACCCAAGGATATTCTATCTCTGAGTTATACCCTCAGCCCATTTTTACTTTTTCATTTTTGAAGTAGAGTCTAAGTTGCTGAGGATGGCCTGGAACCTGCGATATTCTTGTCTCAGACTCCTAAGTACTCAGATTATAGGAATATGTCACCACACCCAGTTAAAGATAGTAAATAATGCAGAAAGTATTTGAAATTACCCTTTGCCTATTGTGTGTGGCATTTAATAAATAGTATTATAATAATAATGTGGAAATGCATTAATTATTAACCATCAAGTTGCATCGACCAGATCTTTTTGGTCACATTTGTATTCTCAATACAAGTTGCTTAACCATTTTTAATGCGTCATTAGCTTTTTAAAATACCACAAATTGCTACAAACAAAAATTTGATCAACAGGAACTCAGAATACTTTGATGATAATCATTCCCTGTACAGATTGCCAGATTATCCACACTGAATATCTTTGCAGCTTGAGACAGGAAAACAAGTTAGCTCTAGCCAGGCAATAAGTAATTATTTTAAAGACCTTAACTATAAAATATTATAGTACCCACCATATAGGTAATACAAATAAAATACTGGAATATAGTAAAATAATTGAAATAAAGCAAAATAAAAATTCAGGGTGTATTTATCCATTTGTAAAAAATCAATTCTCAAACTCCTAAAAAAGAAGAGAAAAGAAAAAAGTGTCCTCTTCAGGCCGTTTATCTTCCTAATGAGTAATCTGGCATTGACTACACACTCAGGCATCATTGAAAGGACAGTAAGTATTTCACAGTTTATTTAAATCTAAAGTCCTTCATTTTCAATAATGAAGGAGAACGAAAAGAAAACCAACTGCAAATGACCCAGAACACATATCATTACAATTGAAGTGGGTGTCATGGACTCCTTTTGAGGCAGAACGTTATTTGTCCATGCTGATCTTTCTAATTTTTTAAGACTTGTTTTGTGGCCTACCATATCCTACAGGATATTCCATCTGCACTAGAGAAGAATGTTTATTATGCTGTGGCAGGACACAGGCACACCTGGAAATACCTTGTAATAAAATTCAGATTCCAGGGCTTAGTGGGGAGGAAGCACTGGTCTCCTTGGTCTGAGCTGTCACTGCCAAGCAAGTGTTCCCTTCCAAGGTTTCCAGATTTTCCTAAAGAATGGGCCTCCTGGTGGTCAACCCCAGATATGGCTCTGGAGAGAAGCCCAGGACACAGGGGTTTGGCTCCCACACTCTGCTTTAACCCACACTTCTCATCAGCCTTCTGTACACCTGAGCCAGCCTTGACATTCTCATGATGAAAAACACATCCAGGTCTTTTACTCCAATCAGACCTCAACTACATTGCCTTAATTCCATTGCCCTAGATGCCATATGTATTTGACAATATTGAAAATTAGGAGAGAAAATACAATAAAACTTCCTGATTCAAGAATTAGCCTGGTTCTGAATTCATTCTCAAAATGAGACACTGTCAGATGGACGCTGATATTAAGCTCTATATATTCAAGTAGTGGATTTTTCTGAGTGGAAGTTGCAACCTTTCCATCTTATTCATATACAAGTCAGCCCTGTGGGTAGCTTACATGATCTGCAACTCCAAATGTATTGTCCCCAGTCAACCCTCTAGCCACACTGGCTTCCTGCTGTTCTGACACATTGGCATAGTTCTGCCTCAGCACCTTCGCAATGCTCCACACTCTCCCCAGAGTTCCCTCCACCACTGGATATCCCCAAGGCTTGCTGCGTACTCATCTGCTGTACTTTTGTCAAACACCATTTTTCTCAGGGGACCTTTCCTAACTACATTATATTAAATTTAAACATGTCTCTCTTTCTTGCGTATTTTCCTCCATTAATATCTGATAACTGTCAGAAGTAAATTTTTATGGAATCGTAAAAAAAAGACACATATTTGAAAGCAGCTCAGCAAGGCAAATTTTACTTTTTGCAAAAAACGATCCTGCCACCATTAAAGTCAGGTGTACAATAACAACATGGAGGGAACTTGCTAGGTGTTTTATTTTCAGTTGGGTTTCTGTTTTGTGCTCCTATTTGTGGGAACACAGCCTCACAATCTTTACACCATTGGCTGAAGGGGATGCTGGGGGAGGGGTTGGCACTCACAATTTCCAGGAAATTTTATCTTTACAAAAATACAAGCACACATAAAGTTACACAATGGCAATTTTACAAAATGGAGCCCAAGTCAAGCTATTCCTTTGATAGAAAATACCTAATTATTTCTCATAATTTCCCCCTCTTTTATTATACATTATTACTCTTTTCTTCAAATTTTATTAACATATGGCAACTGTTGCTCTTGAAGGTATTAGACAAGAGATTATTTTGGTAATCTATGGAGGATTGTTTAGTTAGAACAGTCTCTGACTGTCTTGGGACTAGGACCTTAACATAGAGGATTATACCACATCCTACTAGGATCATATTCTAAATACTATAATAAGAAATATGACTGGAGTCATTATTTCTCCTATTGAAATCCTGATCGGATCAACATATATGTGAGGGTCTAATGACCCATTAGGGAGTTGAGGAATATCCCTGTTGGCCCTATAAAAGGACATACTTGGGATTTGAAATGCCAGGGTGAAAGGGACTGCCAATTGTACTAGAGTGCAAGTTCCACTCTAATTGGCGGGTAAGGTCTCAAGTAATGGTCCTCCACAGTACCACCAGATGTTTGCTCAGGCAACTGCTAATGCAGACTGATTATCTAGCTCCTCAAAGGACCAGCATTTTACTGTAGCCAGTAACATTTCCCCAAAGCACTGACTGAACCTCCCACCTTGAGAGGCATGAGGTATAGTTAATATTTGGGACTGGAGGCTTGATAGTTTGGGGTGGGGGGCTCTTGCTTTGGACCCTGAGTCACTGGGAACAGGAAAGATAGGGTCTTACGAGACTCATTGCCCTATGCTAGATTGTCCTGAAAGAGGGCTATCATACATATCATGCCCGTTGAGTCTGAGGTCCTTCTGAGTGGAAATGGTACCACTTGAGCCTCTGGCCTGCCTGCAGCACAAACACAAACAGCCACTTTTGTTTAAGGTCCTGGCAGAATTTCTAATTCATTTCCACCAGGCATTTGTTTCCCCATATCCTGTCTTAACTTATATCATCTAATGTAAATCCTCTATTTTTACTATAGTGGCCTGGGTTGAGAGGTTAACATTAGCAGCTGAGGTTGAATCATTAACTAGTCTAACAGTAAGCTTCTCCATGGGATCATTTCCTGATGTATCCGCCTGGAGACCAGACCGGTGTTTAATGGAAAGGGATGACTTTCCTGGCTTGCAAGTTACCAAGACTGGATTATACTGTAAATTAGCACAGGTTTCAAGGGAAACCCCTCCAGGCCGGTTATTGTTTCCTTTTAACCCCCTCAGAATTGGAGCAGCTCTATATAGTGGGGCTGTCCACCCTCCACATGGAGTGGTCCCTCGAGACTTATCCCAACTAGAGCAAGGGACTTGCTTTGGATTATATTGTCACCCAGATTGGTTCTGGGCAGAGACACAAGACTTGACACGCATTAATCTTTATAGTTAGGGGGTTTTCTCCCATAGTTACATTAACAGTTAATTGGGCTGAATAAGGACTACCCCATACCTGGAAGCTTAACAGACAACAATTGTAAAGGTATACAAGGAAAATATAAAACAAAACTATTAAAGACAAAACAAAATCAGTTTATATAATAGTTCTGGTAATATTTGATGACACAAACAGATCTCCATTTGAATTTGACATAAACAAATCCCCTTTTAAATTTGACTTTACCTATATATTATTAATAATACCCAATCTTTAATCAGAGTGGCATGATTTGAAATGTCAAGTGTCCAAGCACCTTTAATTATCTTTGCTTAAAGATGGTTATATATAATTTAGAAAAATATAAATATAAACCTGAAAAAGGCTATCACTATTAACTTGTTGTTTTTGTTGTTTGGAGGATACCAGCTTGGTAAAGTGTTTTCTTAAGCTTTACATTTTAGATGATACTTGGGAAACACAAATATATTTAACTTACAAATAAGCCAGTAGTAATTAACATCACAATTACACCAAAGCTAAAATATATTAACTTAGCAAATACAATGCACATTGCATAAAGAGATGACTTATTGGTTAGCTTGCATGTATATAAAACCCATACATCTTTAACTTTATAAGCTTTTATGAAACATTTAGATGAACCTCAGATACCCACCATATTTAGCCCTCGGATGTATACACATCTAGTCACAGATATATAGGGTATCAAATATAGCAACCCAAAGTTATAGTGGTTTATTTAGCTTGCTTTAAAATATGGACATTTAAACCCTGATTCTGCTAAGATGCAGCTTGCTAGGTAATCAAACACAGTAAACACAAGAGATTATCTTGATAAAAACTTTTCCTCTTAAACAAGTTTTTCATAAGTGTCATTAAGAGCAGAAAACTTTATTGTTTTAAAAATGAAGAACATAGGAGCCGGGCTATGTCTTTGAAGACTACTCTTGGCTAAAAGTCTAGAGACAAGATATGAGAATAAGGCTTTCTTTGCAGGCCCCTCCCCCTCTGAGGTAAACAAAGGAGGGCCTCTCCTGGCAGCTAAAAACCACAGAGAAGGCAGCTAAGCCCATCAAGATGGCACCACCCAGTCCCAACCACGTGGAGCCCAAGGTGGAGCCCAAGATGGCACCACCCAGTCCCAGCCACATGAAGCCCAAGATGGCAAACTTTAAACTATAAAAAAAAAAAAAGTTGAGCTTTGGCAGGAAACCCAGTACGAAAGAAATCTGAGTGCCTTACTTTAAAATTACCGCCCTTGCTACCATGGTTACCAACTGTCCATGCTTTGGACCGCTTTGCTTTTTCCATGCAAAAATCTTTAACTGCCTTAATTCCGATCCCTTTTTATTGTCGTTGTTTCTAATTAAAGCATTAAACCTTCAGTCATCTTACTTTTTTTTGGCAGCACCTTTTCTCTGCTTTGCTTTCCGCCCTTGAAATTTGGTGTACAATTTACCAAATGCAGACATCAATATTCATAAAGCAGTTTGAATATTTTGCTATTTGAGATTTTTTTTCTGCCCATTTTATTAACCAGTCCATCACCTTTAAATTTGTCCTCACACAAAGTTTCACACCGATCCTAACAATGGACACTGTTCTAACATTGCACTGAAACAAACAATACAATTTCTAATTGGCTAGGCTGTATTTGTTAAAGATCTGTAAGTTACGGGAACTAAAAGGTATTTGGATCCTTTTTTTAACATATGAGACTCTTTTATATAAGTCAATTTTGTGGACAATAGATAGACAACACATTTATGGGTATAAACATACATAAAAATAGATAGCAAACACATATCTTATAGAGTTAATTTGCCAGGCATTGCATCCCCATGGATAGGGGACAAGAGAATTATAGTTAATTGACACTGAAACAAAGAGTTCAGGGTGGTCACTGTCACCATGAGGCAGAATTACACCAAACATCACCACAGATCTTGTAATTTTCATGCTTATCTCTCCGATATGTAACATTAGACCTAAGGGACTACCAGAAGGCTTTTATCCTTAATCTTACATTTTAGGTACATATATCTATATATCTATCTATATATATATATATATATATTTTTTTTTTTTTTTTCCAGGTAGAGGCTTAACCTCTGCCTAGAAGTATCTTGTATCTACCACCCTGGTATAACTGACAGTGTGTGTTCCCATGAAGTATCAACCTTCCATTTTCCTGGAGTTTCTTGAACTCCCATGCTGCTTCCCCCTCAGGCCCCTCACAGGGAAGCTTTAACCTTTGGGGTCCACATTAGTTAGGCGTCTTCAGACACGCCCACTATTTCCACACAACCCTTCTCCCCCACACACATATCCTGACCACCAAGGAAATACTTGGTCACCTCCCGTGACACTTTTCTTCCCTTGGCCTGCATGCAGGGTTACCTGGCCGCCATGGAGCAAGCAAGGGGACCTCTCCCGCAGTTACCCTTCTGCTATCTGCTCAGGGTCCATTGTTGGCCAGGGAATGGCAGTATTTCCTGTCTTGGGGCCACAAGCAACTTGGCGGCAGGATGAGTCTCCCCAGAAAGGAACCTCCGCAACCGTCTGGCAACTATCTATTTCCCTGTATGGGCCACCAAAATGTCAGAAGTAAATTTTTATGGCGTCATAAAAAAAAAGACACGTATTTGATAGCAGCTCGGAAAGGTGAATTTTACTTTTTGAAAAAGGGATCCTGCCACCATTAAAGTCAGGTGTGCAGCTGGGCGTGGTGGCGCACACTTGTAATCCCAGTACTTGGGAGGCTGAGATCGGAGGATCTGGGTTCGTGGCCAGCCTCAGCTACTTAGTGAGGCCCTCTGCAACTTAGTGAGACCCTGTTTCAAAATAAAGAATAAAAAAATAGGACTGGGGGGTGTAGCTCAGAGGTAGAATCCCCAGTACCAAAAAAAAAAACAAAAAACAAAAAAAGTCATGGACATGGAGGAAACTTGCTGGACATTTTATTTTCAGCGGGGCTTCTGTGGTGTGCTCCTATTGGTGGGAACACAGACTCACAATCTTTACACCATTGGCTGAAGGGGATACTGGGGGAGGGTTTGGCACTCACAATTTCATGGAAATGCTATCTTTACAAAAATACAAGCACATGTAAGGTTACACAATGGCAGTTTTACAAAATGGAGCCCAAGTCAAGCTATTCCTTTGATAGAAAAGATCTAATTATTTCTCACATAACCACATGTTACTTACTCTTTACTCATTGTCTATTTCTCTTTATTAGAAAGTTACCTTTGGGAAGGAAGGAAATTTTGCTTTATTATTAACTGTACTAATTCTACTGAATTTAAAACAATGTCTAGTACCTAGTCGATTCTAAAAAATAGTTTTCAAGGGAAAAAATCATTTTAGGACACTGGTTAACAAAATATTTTGAACCACACTCTTGACAGTTGATAGAAGGATTGAAGTAGAAAAATAGTTTATGTCTAATTCAACAAACCCATTATTTATGACTAAATCTCATTAGAGAGTGGAAAGAGTGCTGCATTTCACACCAACTTATCATGTAAAAAAAAAACAGAACAGTACTTAAAATGATGGCTTGGGTTGGTTCATTTTCAATCTTTAACCAGATTATTCTGAGTTTCAGATTTTTTCTATGAAGGCTCTTCTCATGTTTTCAAGTAATATGGGTAAAGGTAAACATTCTCAAGATGGTCCAGTTATAAATATAATCTTTATGGCACAATTGAACTTAAATTAGAGTGGTATCATTGATAGCAAAAAAAAAAAGTGGGGAAATTCATCACCATTAAAGTCACCTAAAAAGAAATCTTTTTGGGAGTACCTCAAGTGATAATAATAGGACACTAATTATTGACATGGAAGAATGAAAGTATAAAATTCACTGGTAAAGGTATATATGTAGTCAAATCCAACATACCCTATTATTATTATTGTGCTCTTTAAATCATATGCATCTCTAGTATGAAGGTGAAAATAAAAAATAAAAATAAAATTATACCTACAATTAGTGGTTGAAAATACATGATATAAAAAGATGCAAATTGTGACAACAAAATATGAACTGATGGAGTTTTTATGTGACTGAAATTACTGGGGGTTGAAACCAGGGGCATTCTATCTCTGAGCTACATCCCTAAATCTTTTGATTTTTATTTTTAACAGGGTTTCCCTAAAATGCTGAGAGTCTCACTAAGCTGATGATACTGGCTTTGAATCTGCAATCCTTCTGTATCAGCTTCCCAAGTACTGGGATTACAGGCATGCACCACTGTGCCCAGCATCAAAGCACTTAAATATATAAAGCAAATATTAACATACATAAAGAGAGAAATAGATAACAATGCAATCGTAGTTGGGGACTTCAACACCTCACTTTCAACTATATATATATATATATATATATATATATATATATGTTGATATATATAATATCAATGAGACAGGAAATTGATAATTAAATTACTGGATCTGTAAGGTACTTTAGACAAAATAGGCTTAATGAATATAAACAGAGCTTTTAATTCAAAAGCAGCATAATAAACATACTTCTCTAGTATAGATGGAATATCCTCTAGGATATGGTAGGCCACAAAACAAGTCTTAAAAAAATTAGAAAGACTGAAATCATGTTATGTATTGTTTCAAAGTCTGTCCTAAAAGAAAGTTTATATCAATATATATTCACAGTTGAAAAAAGAAATACCACAAATACATAGTCAAACATTATACATAAGGAAGTAGAAAAAGAAGCAAACTAAAGCCAAAGTTAGCAGAAGAAATGATGATGATCAGAACAAACACAAAGAAAAAATTGAAAAATAATACAAAAAAATCAATAAAACTGAGAGGTTTTTTTTTTAAATAAAAAAAGCAATGAATTCTTGGATAGACTGGCTAAAAAAGAGAAAATACAGCTGGGCATGGTGGTACATGCTTATAATCCCAGTACTTGGGAAGCTGAGACCGGAGGATCCAGGTTTACAGCCAGCCTCAGCTACTTAGTGAGGCCCTCCGCAACTTAGTGAGACCCTGTTTCAAAATAAAAGAATAAAATCAGTTTGGGGTGTAGCTCAGAGGTAGAATGCTCCTGGGTTCCATCCCCAGTGCCACAAAAAAAGAAATAAAGAAAAAAAGAAAAGATTCAAATATACAAAGTCAGAAATGATAGAGGAAACAATTGGAATAGACTACTCAGAAACGATCATAAAGAATGATTTTGAATAAATATGTGCCAACAAATTCAATAACCTAAAGGAAATTAAGAAATTCCTAGAAAAAATACAACTTATTAATATTGAATCCAGAAGAAATAGAAAGCCTGAATAGACCAATGACAAAGAGATTTAAGTAGTAATTTAAAAACATCCCAATAAAGAAAATCTCAGGAACAAATACCTTAACAGCTGAGTTCTACCAAACTTTAGTGGAAAAATTAGTACCAATACTTCTTTAACTCTTCTTAAAAAATATAGCGATAGGTAATACTCCCTAACACATTTTACTAGGCCAACATCACCTTGATACTAAGTCAAACAATGACACCATAAGAAAAGAAAACTACTAGCCAATATCTCTGGTGAACATTAATACTAAAATCCTCAACAAAATATTAGCGAATCAAATTCAACAACACATCAAAAAGAGTATATATCATCATGAAGTGGGATTTATCTCTGGCATACAAGGGTGCTTTAATGTACTCAAATAAATGTAATGCATCACATTAACAGATTGAAAGACAAAAACAAGATTCTAACATTTGACACAGAAAATAAAATTCAACAAAGTTTGTATTAGTCCATTTTCTATTCCTATAACAACATATCTAAGTCTAGGTAATTGGTGAATATCAGGGATTTACCTATCTCACATTTTGGAGCACGGCAGTAACTTCTGCTTGGCTCTGATGAAGGGTTCATGGTGGGAGGCATCACAATGATGGTCGTGCATTGAAGAGAGATAACATGGTGAGACAGGAAACCAAGAGGCATACAGGGGTCAAGTTTGCTGTTTTATAACAACTCACTCTCATGAAAACGAACTTACTCAATGAGACCAGCATTAATCCCTTCCAAGGGCAGCAGCTGCAATGATCTAATCACCTTCCCCTAGGCCCCACCTCTTACGGGTTCTGTCACCTCTCGCATTGCCACACAGGGGACAGAGCTTCCAGCACGTGAACCATTGGAAGCCATACTCAAGCCATATCCAAACTACAGCAACGTTCAATATCCTTTCTTGATAAAAATTCTCAGCAGCTTTTATATCAAAAGAAAATTCCTCAACATAATAAAGGCCACTGATGAAAAGACCGTGGGTAACATAATGGAAAAAAAATCAAAGTTTTTCTTCTATGGTCTTGTAAAGATGATATACACTCAGCCATTTCTATTCAACATAACACTAGGCACACTATTAAGAGCAATTAGGTAAGAAAAATACCTCCAAATCAGAATTGTAGAAGTAAAATTATCTCAATTTGCAGATGATACGATCCTGTATGTAGAAAATTCCAAAGTACCCATGAAAACCCTGATAGAACTAATAAATTCAGTAAACTTGCCAGATAGAAAATCAACATACAATAATGTGTAGCATTTCTATAAATAATATCAACCTAGCCAAGAAAGTAACAAAGAATCCCATTTATGATAGTATAAAAAAGAAATAGGAATAAATTTAACCAAGGAGGTGAAAAGTCTGTACACTGAGAACTATAAAACATTAATGAGAGAAATTAAAGCAGACACAAATAAATGGAAAAATATTTCACGCTCACAGATCAGAAGAATTGTTACTGTTAAAATATCCGTACTACTAGCCAGGCGTGGTGGCGCACGCTTGTAATCCTAGTACTTGGGAGGCAGAGACCGGAGGATCCAGGTTGGCTGCCAGCCTCAGCTACTTAGTGAGGCTCTCCACAACTTCATGAGACCCGGTTTCAAAATAAAGTATAAAAAAATAGGGCCGGGGGTGTAGCTCGGAGGTAGAATGCCCCTGGGTTCAATCCCCAGTACCGCAAAAAAAAAAAAAAAATCCATACTACTTAAAGTAGTATGAAGATACAACACAATTCCTTGCATACTAAGTGGTTCTGTGAATCATTGAAAAGCAGAAAGTGGGGACAACAGGTAGCTTGTAATATACTGGGTAAGTCCCAGATAAGCATATCTACACACAGATATATTTGTTTCACCAATTTACACAAATCTTTACAATGCTAAGCAGCACACAGTTTCATTCATCGACACTCATTAAAAGGTATGGATAAAATGCACGTACCCAAATCACTTCTTTAGGATTGCTTTGTCATTTGCACATGTAATTCATTCATAGTAAGGTGGTTCTATAGTAATGCACATAAAATATAAATTCTATTCTGATAGGTGGAATTTCATTTACTACTGACAACAATAAGATGCTTCTCCAGTTCAGGGAGTTAAGAAATTAGTGTGATGTTAGTTGCATTCTTCATCATATATGATGTACTATTCATGCTTTTCTATTACCTATTGTTCATGGAAAGGGATTAGTTCCAAGAGCTATGCAGTTTTAAAACGCCTTCGTCTATTTCTAATTATGATTAAGGAATTCCTGGTCATGTTGAGTCTATTTAGGCCTAAAATTACAATCATTTTGACATTAAATTCTCATTACTGTGCTTCCCCAGTGTGATTTTTTGCAGATATTTGTGGAATGCGGATTGACAATAATCTTCCCTAAAATGTCATTCCTTGTCTACTTTTACTTCTTATTTTCACTTTCATTCCTCCCAACACCAACACCCACTCTTCTCCAGTAGGAGCTTCAAAATTCATGCAAGAAAGAACTAAAAACAAAAAGAGGCATAGCATTATCATTTCCCCACGGGTCTATTTTACTAAGACAAGCAATTGGTAAAATTGCTCTCATCCTACGCAGGTTTCTGAGAGCTCATTTCGGGTGTTCTGAGGCCATAGTGACAACAGAAAAGGCATTTCTTTGCTGTGTGCTGAGGATTCAGGGTTCTGCTGTATTACCTGTCACCACTTTGTGCAGTGCCCGGGCAGAGGGAATGTTTTAACACTGTGTTACAGTCTCACCCAGCCAACAGCCTTCAGTTATAAACCCTGAGGACACCACATAAGTGCCACAGATGGCCTTTTGAGCACCTGCAGCTAGCTTCCTAACAATGTCCAGAGAACTTAGTCCTTTCTGTTTCACACAATGCTTCTGAACTTTCCTGTCCTTTACTCTCTGGAAAAGCTGGCACACACAACTTTGGACAATGGAGCCTTAAAGGAGGCATGCTGGCTTCATTGTCTCTTTTAAGTGTCCCTTCGAAAGGAAGTCAGTCTTCTATAATCATGGTAGCTCCCTCTAGGATGGTACTGCAAGGTCAGCTCTGCACTGGAGACATGAGAAAAAGATAAGAATATTTGACTTCAAACCTCCCGGCGATTTTCATTAAAAGATAAATCTACCTCAATCTATTTTGAGCCTGGGTTTTTATACCACAATAATAAAAGGGGCAATGTGAAAAAGACTTCATTTCACCTACCACATTTTTTCTACTCTTCGTTCTAGTCTATAAATGCATTTAGCAAGTCTAAAGACAATTGCAAAGTATGCAGCATATGGTAGCTTCGCAGCCAGGTGAAATATTGCTCAATCAGATTAGAAAATGAAAGATCTGACTCTCCCAGAGAGCGCTTCTTTGTTCATTCCCGAGAGCACAGCAGAAGTCAACGAGGTACTCTCTGTCTGAGTCTCTTCATGCGAAGTGACAACATGATCAAAGCCTGCATTGTGTGAAAACACAATGAGCAGCAGAATGTCACCCACCATTTCAAAGTTATACTTCAGTGCGCCTGAGAGTCTGAGAGATCATGAGCAGGTGATTTCAGTGAGGAAAGCCTACCTTCGGCAGGGGATGTGTCCCAGAGCACACTGCTTAGCCATGCTCTAGGCATAGACTCTTTCTTAAAGGAGGACTTCTGTTGGATGGTCAGGTCAGATAAGATGCAATCACATGAGACAAATGTGATCATCCCAGCCCAGATAACCAACAAGCCATGGATTCCCTGAGATGACATAGAAAAGCTGACGGAGTTTAAAATTAATTAGCCTCTAATATTTTAAAAGATTTTATAGGTAGCATGAATTGTGATCAAAATTAATGTGCAGTGATTCATTGTATTCTAACTAAAGAAAGATTTGTTCTTGTAATGATAGTATAAATAACATTAAAAGATGAATAGTCTCAAATGCAATGATTAACACTTTGTCTCAAGTCTAAGAGACTTACCTAACTTGTTTCTGTCTCACATAATTTCAATTTCCTCCATCTTCCAGGGATTTTGATTTCTTCTCTCCACTTTTCTCTTCTCTCCACTTTAGTATTCCCAAACAGAAGATTTTCTCAGGCACCCATGAATTCGGTAAGCTCACACTAAAATTAAATAATAAGTCTACCATCGCTTATTATTTTTAGTAGGACATATTTTCTCTGAGTGACTATTCTAGAAGTACCTATTATCAGCATGTTGTAGCCAAGGCCACAAGGAAAAAGTATCAGTTTCTTTCCCTTAAAGCCATAGAAAGGACCAGGCATTGTGGTGCATACTTGTAATCCCAGTACTTGGAAAACTGAGACAGGGGGATCGCAGGTTCAAAGCCAGTCTCAGCAATATAGTGAGACCTTGTTTCCAAATAAGAAATAAAATTGGGCTGGGGGTGTATCTTGGAGGTAGAATGCCTCTGGGTTCAATCCCCAATACCAAAAAAGAGCCAGACCATCACCCAGCTAAATGTTGCCTGACAGGGACAGACCTCATCAAATCAGAAGCAAAGGCCAAACTTGAAATTTTTAATATGGGAAAGTCTATCTTTGCTCTGTGAAGACTTTTATAGTTAGAGACATGTATTAATCTTTTACCAAATTTTAATTTTCTTTTTTTTTTTTGTGGTACTGGGGATTGAACCCACGGGCGTTCTACCTCCGCGCTACACCCCTGGCCCTATTTTTAATACTTTATTTTGAAACCGGATCTCACAAAGTTGCGGAGGGCCTCACTAGGTAGAGAGAGAGAGCTGAGGTTGGCCGCGAACCTGGATCCTCCGGTCTCCGCCTCCCAAAGTACTGGGATTACAAGCGTGCACCACCACGCCTGGCCTTTAATTTTCAACACGATGAATATCAAGAACATACAGGGTACAATGTGCAAGGTACTAAATACAGATGAGCTATTTTCCCTCATCTCTTCTCATGCTATGCATCCTCTCCAGGTATTCTCTTCCATTTCTGTGGCTTTGGTTACATCCTTTTTATGTCAATATCTTTAAAAGCTGATCTTGTAACCAGAAACTTGGTACTTGCCCCAGGTTGCCAAATCAATAGTTGGAGGACAAGCCTTTGGGAAGAAGGAAAAAGAAATTTTATTGATTTGCTAGCAAATAGGAGAAATCAATGAATAATATATTCAAGACAAAAAAAAAAAAGGATTCTCCTTGAACATAGGAACAAATGTCCCCTTTGAGAGATCGCTCTTCAGGGTTAAGCAGGTGCACTAATCAGAAAGACACAATTCATGTCCACACAGTCCTTGAGTTGGTGTGTTTTTCAGACTCCTGGGCACCAGTTCTTCATTCCTTTGGTGAGTAAACTGATAATTGCATAGTATTCATTAATAGGGGAAGAAAAAAGGGGGAAGGAAAAAAGAGGGGAGTAGAAAAAAATGTCAGCTTTGAAACAGGCCATCTGTTAGCTGCTAGAGCGGGAAGCTCTAAAGTGGGCCTCTATTACAATGTTGGGCTGGAGATGTAGTTCAGGGAGTGAGTACTTGTCTAGCATGTGTGGGGCCCTTGTTTTAACCATCAGCACTGAAAAACAAACAAATGAAGCTCATCTTTCAGCCTAAATCTGTCTCTTCACTTCAAGACTCATCTAGATTACTGCCTGTTTAGCAAGTGTAACATACTTAAACATTTCCCCCCATTTCTACCCCTTTCCTTGTTTTAGTTTTCCTATCTTAACAAATGGTATCATTGACCACCCAGTTACCCAAACCAAGATCTATAGTCACCTATTTTACTCATTCACTATAAATAATTAAATATCATTCATTATATCTCTAAATACCTTTTGAATAAATAAATTTCTCTTCAATTCTTTGGCAATATAATAGTTCATGATACTATAATCTTTCAAAGAAAACTTTAATATCCTTTGTGCAAGACTCCCTAAAGCCACTACTCCATTTTCACACAGGGAAGATTCAAAGATGAAACTAAAGATCTCTAACTTTTACTTTTAACACTGTCAACCATCTGACAAATTAAAGGCCCCCTAACCTGCCATGCAAAACCCTCTACTCTCTGGCTCCGAGTACCTTTCTCAACTAAGTTTGTTCTGTTCCTCAGAAATCTAACTCTAAATTTTTAAGATTTAGTTCCTAGACAGATTCAACCCACCTCTACATAGAATTTACTTTCTTTTTTTTTTTACATGCTTTTATTGGTGCATTGGAGTCTTACATTGCAATGAATATCTATTTGATGTTAACATATATGCACACAGCTCTTAGTGCCCCCCCGCCTCCCCCCACCCGTATGAAGTACCAAGAATGAAAACCATACCCAAATTATACTTTCAAGTACAAGAAGTACCAACATCAGTTGGTATATTTTCACATGTACATATTGTTTATGATAGTAATTCCATTAATTCCCTTCT